>PVKN010033802.1:0-11962 GCA_004027915.1 Capromys pilorides
TTTGATGACATCAAACAATGTTCAGGGCTGGGGAGATAGCTCAGTGACTTAAGCACCTGCCTGGCAAGCACAAGGTCCTGAGTTTGATCCCCAGTACAAAAAACAAAGAGAAAAGCCAGCACATGCTGTGAATAAGACAGTTATATAAAATTTACATAATAAAAATACACATGAAAATAAGAACAATACCCATCAAGAGTTTAAATACAGTGTTTAGTGCTGTGGATCAAATTCAGGTCCTTCCACATTTCTTTTCATAACTGGAATATACACAGTAAAGACAACTATTTCTATTTTGGGGAAAAAGATGGATATATAGCCTCCTGCTCTTAAATTGGCCTAAAATATGTCTTAATTCTATTCCCTGAAAAGAATGAAGTCTAATCTTTCTTCCATAAATCTTTGAACACATGTAAAGTAATTTGATGTTTATAAAATTAGAAGGTTATGCCTAACTTTTAATGTATGATTCCATTTGGATTTTGTTTTTCTTTTTTGTGACGTGGTCTTTCTATGCAGTTCACGCTAGCCTTGAACTCACTGTGTAGCCTAGGCTGGCCTCAAAGTTAAAGCGATCCTCTTGCCTCAGCCTCCCAAGTGCTGGGGTTACAGGTGTGCATCACCATGCTTGGCCTTGCACATAAAAACAATCATATCCCAGACTAAATGTGCTTCTCATGGCAACAGAAGCAGAAATATTTTCAGGAAGGAAGCTCAAACCTTTTTTTGGCTTCTATTTCCCCTAATTATTTCCTTTTAATGCTAAGCCTTAACCATCAGAGATTAGTCTGATGTGGCATGTAAAAAGTACCATAAGATTTATATAACCCAGGAGTACAGAGATTAGATTTTACTTATATTTTCAGTGCCTGTCAAAGTGGGGAAGTTGTACTAAGTGGATGGTTTTCCTGAACAAACGATAGAAGTGAGATCTGTTCTGAAAAGCCCCTAAAAACACAACATTGTTTTAAACATTGGAAATGTTCTACATTTTAGAAATGATTTATATATTAAAACTACATTTCTCAAACATCAACATTTGACAAATAAACAGAATTCAGTTCTCAGAGCAGAAAAAAATCAGTGTGAAGAACTGGGTGTGGTGGCGCAGCCCTGTAATCCCAGTACTGGGGAGGTGGAGGCAGGAGGATCACTGAGTTTGAGACCAGCCTGGACTACAGTGAATTCAAGGCCAGCCTGAACCACATAGTGAGTTGTCTCAAAAACAAAACAAAACAAACAGGGAACCCAAAACAAACCTCAGTATGCAGAGGATGCCTAGTTAACTCTAGTACCTGAAACATTATGTCACCCTGCTTGGGCCAGCAGCTAGACTAGGGGACCTTTTAGGATGTCTTTTAACACCACAGTTCTCCATTTACTGTGACTGATTTGGCTGTCAATAGCTAAAACGTCATTAATCATGAAAATAATGTATTTCTAGTCTACCGTTTCTACCTCAAGGTTCCAGCTATACTTGCATCACACCTTTTTCCTCCTAACTTACTTGATGTTTACCTACTACAGTTATTTTTTTCTTTTTTTTGTTTTTGTCATTTTGAGACAGGGTCTTGCTATGCCAACAGTATTTTTTCTTTGGTGGTACTGGGGAGTGAGTGCATGGCCTTCACAGTGGGTTACATTCCCTACCTTTTTTATTTTGAGCACCATTTTGCTCACTAAACCACTAAGGCTGAGCTTGAACTTGTGATCCTCCTGTCTCATTTCCCTTGATTGCTGGGATTACAGGTGTGCACTATTACTCCTCACAAATATTTCTTCTATGGATTGTACTTTGTTTGAAATCTAACAAATGACTTTATGTAAGCAAGCTGAAATTACTATGGGATAGGCTATGTGTAGGGAGGCTATTGGAATTAGTAAGAGATCTGAATATTTTATAAAGGCTTGAATACAATTTTGTACAGTAACAAAGCCTGAGAAGGTCTGGTCAAAAGAAAGGCATATTCTATTCCATTTCACAAATAACGACTGTGTTCAGCACACGGTAACTATATGAAAGCCATTATTTGAAGGGGTTCAAAAGAGCTGGGCATGGTGGCATATACCTGTAATGCCAGTACTTGGGAGGCTAAAGCAGGAGGATTGCTGCAAGTTCAAAGCCAAACTGGGTGGCATAGTGACTACAAGTCTAGCTTGAACTACACATAGTGAGACCGTCTCAAAAACAAAACTAAATGCCTAGTACTGCAAACAAAACAAAAGCAAGTCATCATCCTTTAACCTTACCTGTAATATAGAACTCAAAGCTTAACTTACTGTATCTCACAGATAGAGGTAAACTATCATGCAAATTCCTAATATGTTTAAAAAATGTGCCTGGTACCTAGCAGTGGCTTAATATCTAATGCATGAAACAATTAATTTGTGTTTTAGTGTTTCGGCCCATAGGAAAAAGAGGGTCTGATGGGACTGATTTGTGAGTTTCTGCCTTATGGATCTGTTTTGAAATGCTATCTAGTTACGTGTGGTGGTGGATGCCTGTAATCCTAGCACTCAGGAGGCTGAGGCCAGAGGATCACTGTGAATTTAAGATAAACCTGGGTTATAAAGTGAGCTCAAGGCCAGCCTGAACTGTATAGGGATAGCCTGTTTTAGAAAGACAAAAAAAAAAAAAAAAAAAAAAAAAAAAAAAAAAAAAAAAAAAAAAAAAAAGACCAAAAAAAAAAAAAAGGGCTGGGAATATAGCTCAGTAGCATAGGTGCCTGCCTGGCAAGTGCAAGGTCCTGTATTACCTAACAAGAACACTGGGAGTTATCTGAGCAAGTTTTAAACATATATATTTTTTCTTTTTTTAAAACTTTATTTATATTATGGCTGGCTCAATCTGCCCTGGGGGTGGGGCCGGTACAGTACATGGTGCCAGAGAACGAACCGTGGTCCCTGCGGTTGCCTAAACTTGCCTAAGCAGGCGCTTTAGACCGCTGAGCCATCTTGCTGGCTCCAGAAATATATGATATTAAGGAGGGCTAACCATTTTCAAAAACTTTTTTATCTGCCAGTGTGAAGTACTAATTTTTGTTTGTTTCTTTCTTCTTTTTTGGTACCAGGAATTGAACTCAGGGCTTTGTACTTACTAGACAGGTGCTACACCCCTGAGCTACTCTAGCCTATGTTGTCTGAAATTTTAACAGCAGTAAAAGTGAGAAAATTGCCTAAGGCTAGAAGTCCCTAAGCTCCCGTTTTGAAGGAATTTAATTTATCACAGTATTCTGAGAGAGATTTAATCATTGGCCATCAAGGAAAGCAGACCTAAGGTTTTCAAAGCTATAATACAAATGTTCAGAAAATAACTATAATCTAGACTTTTTTTTTGTCTCAGTACTATGATCCAATGCTTTTACAACAGATGACTGTGGAAGAAATAGTTACTTAATTGGGAGTTACAGAGGGAACCTTTCAGAACACTTCTGTAATAAAGATTCTTAAAAGGTTTTGTAAGTTTCAAGTGTGATTTCTGCTTTCAGAAAGACCTGGTCCTACTTTCCTACCTAAAAGGGAACAGATAGTTCACATTTCACTTTTCAGTCTGTGTTGAACCACATCACTATTGGTGTCTATATGAGTGTGTCATGCTGAAGACGGTGGCCCCCAGAGAACTTGTTTGCCAGTAGCTTTACACCCTCCTTTGGATTAGTATTATTTAAATTGTTTATTTTTTTTAATAATATGTACATATAGACATGGGCCATTATTCCCAACAATATCAGTTTTTATTTTGTGCTTAATTTGGTAAACAATGGAGAGATGTAAAAAATTTTGGAAAATGTAATTAGAGTTCTACTTGGAAACTTTGTTAAGAACAAGCACATAGTTTGGGTACTAGCTTGGCTTCTAGCAGTTAAATTTTGTTAAAAAATGTAGCCTGGTACTTATTAGTTCTGAAGGACAGGGGTTACCTAGCTTTGAGGACTTTCCTTTTTTGGTTTGGAGGTTCTTTTTGGTCTGCAGTTGAGTTTTACTCATCCTAAAGGTCAAACTGAGGAGAGATAAACCCTGACCTTAAATTGCAGAAATGGAGGATATATACGAGTATAGATGGAATTTGATCAAAGAAGGCCCCACAAACATCTAAGCACATGTATGTGTAAGGCCACTGCTTTCTACAAGCACTATCAACATAATATATGAAGAGTGAGTTTGCCTCTTGATTACATCAAATGCTAGTTGGTTGCTATGCTGGGGTGTACATTCCTATTAAAAGACACATAATTTTCTCCAATCTATTTTTCTTTACGCTGGTCAACACAGAGGATAAAAGTAATTTACTAGGCTCCTTAGAAATTACTTTAAGAGTATTTATTTATTCATCTATCTTTTTGAGACAGAGTCTCACTATGTAGTTTAAGTTGGCCTTAAATTCACTTTATTTTTTATTTATTTATTTTTTAAAACTTTATTTATTTATTCATGTTATGGCTGCTTCAGCTGGTGCAGCATTTGGTGCTGGGAATCGAACTGCAGTCCCTGTGGTTGCCTAAGCAGGCGCTTTAGACCGCTGAGCCATCTCACTGGCCCCTTCAATTCACTATAGCACAGACTGACTCTAGAAGCAATTCTCCTGTCTCAGCCTCCTGAGTGCTGGGATTACAGGTGTGCAACACCATACCCAGCTAAAAGTCAATTTAAAAAAAGTTTAACCTGTTCATTCCCATTCTCTCTCTCTCTCTAGTGTAGGGTCTCACTACACAGCTCCGACTCATATCCTCCTGTTTTCTGCCTCCCAAGTGCTGGGATTACACGTGTATGCCACCATGCCTGGACTCCATCTCAGCACACCAGTGCAGCATGTGGAGCCAGGGATCAAACTCTGGACCTTGCACTTCCCTAAGCAAGTGCTTAGTCCACTGAGCTATACCGCCGGCCCTTCCCACTCTCTCTTTAGATAACCTAGACATTATTATACATTGATGTTTCAAGTAGAATGCTAATCATTTTCCAAAAATTTTCACATCTCTCCACTGTTTACCAAAGTAAGTACAAAGTAAGTACAAAGTAAGTAGTGTTGGGACTGGTGGCCTATACCTATAATCCCAGTACTTTGGAGACTGAGAAAGGAGGATTGTATTGAGTTTGAGGCCGGCCTGAACTATGTAAGACCTTGTCTCAAAAACAAACAAACAAACAAACAAACAAACCAAAAACAGACTGGCATCCAATGATTTTCACAAAAATAATCCCAGCCTATCTTCCTGACTTATTTCCAAGAATACACACACACATGCATGCAAACACGCAGTAGCACACTCTCATCCCCTCAGCACGTCTTGGTTTTTACACAATAGTGGGTTGGGGCCAGCAAGATATCTCAGTGGACTAAGCGCTTGCTTAGGTACGTGTAGGAACCAAGTTTGATTCCTGACGCCATACGCCGCTCCAGCGCTTGTACAAAATATATTAAAAAAAAAAAAAAAAGAAAACACAGTAGTGAGTTAACTGCTGCCTCAGAGGTAAAGGAGCAGCAGAAGAAAATCACCAGTTTCATTCTCCAATTGCAGCTCAGAGGCTGGGAAATAAACACTGCTCAATCAACTTGCTGAAATATAGAGTTGACCTGTCTTGCTTTTTTATCGCTGACATACCAAGTTGACCTGTTGTGATTTTATTTTTGGTGACAGGTCTTGCAGCCTAGTTCAGGCCAACTCTGAGCTCGCTATATATACAGCCCAGACTACTCTTGAACTTGCAGTATCCTCCTGCCTCAACCTTTCAAGTGCTAGAATTACAGGTGTGAGTCACTTCTGGCTTGCTATTTACATGCTTTCTAGTGCATAATCTAAACTTTTAGGATGGAATTCACGGCTTCTCATGATCAATTCACACCCATTTTATCATCTTACTATCTTCCTCGTCCTTGCTTTCCATACTATGCGCCATACTATGTTCCAGACAATGTAACTCTCCGATTTGAAGGCAAATAGGCAGGTTTTTGGACTGATCCTAGTTAATGGACAGCAGCCTTGCACAGCTATTCCCTGACCCAGTGAATCCTCTGTTAAAAGGTGTCTTTCCAGCTGTGAGTGGTAACACCTTCCTGTTATCCCAGCACTGTAACAGGTTGATATTATCACAGCAAGTTCAAGCCCAGCCTGGACAATTTAGTGACTTGGAACCTGCTTCTAAGCCAGATGTGGTGGTGCATCCCAGGATAGCCAGAAGTTGGAGGCCAGTCTGAATTACATTGTGAGTTCAAACCTAGCCTGAAGCGCATGGTAAGACCGTCTCAACAAAACAAAACAACAACAAACGAACCGGCTTAAAAAAACAAAGAGAGGCCCAGAGAGGAGCTTAACACAAAGGCCTGGGGTTCAAGTCCCAGAACTGAAAAACAGACTGTTTCCTCTAATATTTTGTGTTCCCATTAGGCTGTTTTAGAACATTCTTTGTATCCTGTTCCCAACTTAAATGATTTGATAAACAGAAGACACTCCAACTTGGCAATGCATTGTGTACAGTAATTTCTAGTAGGGGGTGGATGTTGGGCATGACTAGAACCTCATGAATTGGCTTAACTCTGACTCTGCTAGGAATGCAAATGTGGATGGCACTTGAGCTCTGTGGAGACATTGGGATGAAACCTGGGTGTAAAGGAGTAAGAGGTGCAGCAGTAGTTCATCGAGGCAGACCTGACTGGATGGATGTGTGCTGAAGAGGAAGGAATGGCACTCTCATTTCCGGAAGACTTTCATCACTCTGCTCACGCTTCTGATTCCATTCTCCACTCTCTGTTATCATTATCTGCATCTTATGGTTACAGAGCCCATTTCTTCCCTTTTTGCCCTTCTCTGAATCTCAGCTCCTTTCGTTTGGTAGATAACAACCTTCACCATTAGGGTGACCTGCGGAGCTTTCAAAAAACTACTGGTGGCAGGGTCTAACGCAAGTTTAACGAATTGGCTTAGGGCGGAGCAACAGCACTGGTTTTGTCCTTAGAAAAAAAAAAAAAAAAAAAAAAGCTGCTTCCCTGGATATTCCAATGAGTTCACACGGTTGCCTTGTGCTTTCGATATGAAGCTTTAGCATCCCTAACCCCTGAATCATCCCCTTCCTGGCTCCAAGAGTCTCCCACCTTTAAAGATTCCTTGTAGCTCACATTCTCGTTCTTCATTTTGCTCACTCCTTACAATGAAAAGTTTTTTTTTTTTTTTTTTTTTTTTTTGTATGGGGAATCGAACTCACCACCTCACGCTTGCCAAGGCAGGTGCTATGCCGCCGAGCTATATTCCTAGCCCTTCATAACAAATCTTATAAAAAGATATTTAAAGTCTACTCCAGTGTAGTTTCCATAACCTAATCCTAATTTCTTACTTTCCAGGCCGGACTGTCCGAATGATGTTCTATCTTTCTCTCCACCCCATCTCCCCCCCATTTTTTTTGACCAGCTGCCGCTTGCCCGTCTTTTAAACACTTGTCGTTAAAAGTGACCCAGAGGGAATTCCTGTTATAATTTTGTGTTCTTTCATCATCTTCTATAGAACAGCGTATTTAAAAACTGAATTTATTTCATTCTTTTTTGACTTTCTCGAATTTATGGGACAGAAACCAGGGAGTGAAAAGTACGAGGAATGAATGGAAAGAAATACTCGCAGGTCGGGGGCGGGGACATGGGGGAGAGGGGCGTGCGTGTGTGCCAAGGGCGGGGGCTACGAGGGGCGGCGCCACGAGTCCAGAGCCGGAAGGGGGAGGGGGCGCGCACACGCCAGAGTCTGTGTGGGCGGCCAGCGAAAACCACTGACCAGACGAACTGAGACTAACCCAAGTAGGGAGGAGGAGGCTTCTTACCTGCCTCGGGCCTCACCACCCCAAGCAGCCTTCAGGCGCCTCTGGATTGGCCGGAAAGTGCGCCCTAAGGTCGCAAACCCAGAGTTATCTTTGCCAACCTTGCGACATTCCACTCCCGCAAAGGGAAGAGTCCAACACTCAGTCCTGTCGTAAGAGGAGGAAGAGACGTTGGGGCGGGGACACCCGGGGCAGAGGAAACGGGGTGTGTCCGCGCAAGCGCGTGCCTTGCGCCTCGGCCGTCGTCACGTGTGGGGGCGGGGCCGGGCGGGGTTGGTGAGAGGGGGCGTGGGAGGTAAGTGCGCGCGCTCGCAGCCCAGGAGCCGCGCGGGGCGGGGCAAGTGCGCAGGGTTGGGGGCGCGCGGGCCGGAGCTGACGACGAACGCTGCGGCTGTTGCCGGTGGCCGTGGAGAATCCCAACCCGAGCGTGAGAGGCTGCGGCGGCAGAAGCAGTAGCCCCACGGGCGGAGGCGGCGGTCCCGCGCGTGCTCCCTTGGCGGGTGCCTGGTCGGCCGGGTGGAGTCTGTCTGACAGGGCGGGGGATGCGCGGCGGCCGCTTGCCCAGACCCTGAGGCGGCTGGGCCCACCCTCCCGGAACCGTCGGCCAGCTGGGGCCTCGGCCTGTGCCGCCTGCCCGCCCGGACCCTGGACCGAGTGCGGGAGGCAGCTTTTGCCGAAGAAGAGGGAGCCTTGCGGCTCTGCGACGCCGCCCGAGGTAAGACCCGCCCCGGCCGCCCTGGCGGCCCGGCCCGGCCCACGTCTCGGAGTCGCTCCTTGGATCCCGCGGAGTCGCCCCGCCCCGCCCCGCCGGAGACGCCCAGCAGTCGGGGCTGCTCCCGGGCCTCGCGGCGCCCGAGCCTGGCCCGGATCCTCCGAGACCCCACCCCTCGCATCCTCCATTGGCCAGATCCCATTCCGGCCCCCTAGACCCCCGTGGCGACTCTGTCACCAGCCCGGGCCACCCGGTTAGACTCTCCTCCGAGCCTCCCGGGACTCCGATGCATCTGCCGGGTCGCGGCTCCCAAACACGGCCACGACTGCTTTCTAAGGCGTTGCCAGCCCCAGCTTCCCGCATCTCCTCAGATCTGCCGCTGACCTGGGTCCGCCCTCTTAGTAGGACCCACTCGTTTTCCCTTCTCGCTTGTTGCCCGCCACCAGCTCTTCGCTTACCCTCCATAGCTTTGAGACACCATCGTAGACTGCAGCTTCTTACCCCCAATCCTACTGTAGGTCCGCCGCAGACCCTCCTCCAGCAAATCTTGTACCTCAGTCTTGTCCCGTCTTTGGTTGAAAGGGCTTTGTCATGCGATTCTGAGGGGGTGTTTGCTTGATCTAGTATGTTCCCTCCAGTGGAGCATCAGGGCACCACTCTTGCTTGGAGACTGACTCCTTTTAGCTGATGGCTAAAAAAAAAGAGGGAGAAGGAAGAGTGAAGTACCAAGCAGGTTGCCTGTTAGCCATTGTAAGGTCTCACAGCATGCTCCTCTCTTGTAGAATCACTGAAGTGGCCCAAATCTGAGCCTGTAAGGATGGAATCACTTTATACTCATGAATGTACAGTAACTTTTTCTTTTCTTTACTTCACCCCTTGGTAGACGTCTCCAGATATTTTGCACTAGTTTTGAAAGATACTAAGGACCTTGTTTTAAGTATACTGTTTTCCAGTTTAAGATTTGTGGTTGTCCTTAATCCCTGGAGATTTTAATAATATTTTTAATAATTTTCTGCCATTTGGTGTTGCTGTCTTCTCCAAGGAGCAAGTACAGAAGTCATGCAGTGCTCCATGATGTCATTACCAATGTTTTTCTCCACAGTAGTGAATTTTTTTTTTTTAATGGGGACCCTGAGGACCCTGGTGCTTGCCAGGCAGGCAGACTGCTATGATCAGGTTTGCATTTTAAGTCCCTGAATGCTGTGAGGAGGGTGAATTTAAGAGTGAATATGATAGGGGAAAAAAAGGCTAAAGGCCAGAGAATCAGGAGGGCTAATCCAAGAAAATGATAATGGATCTAAACTTGGTTTTAGTAGTTCATAGGAGTTGGTGATTTTATTAGATTTGAAATGGAGGAGAAGGTACAGAGAGAATAAGATCTAAGTTTCCAGCTGCCTTTCACTGAGATGGGGAGCTTTATGAAAGAAGAATGAATTTTAAAAAAAAAATTAAATATACTTTGATTTTATTGGTACATGTTTGCAGTACATAATGATTACATTCATCATGGGTAGTTTGTACATGTATATATCTTAATTCTTTTTACATTCTCTTGTTATCCCCTTTCTCCTGTTTTACTTTTATTATGTTAAGAATGAGGACCTGTAATGCCAGCACTCCTAGAGGCTGAGGCAGGGGGATCACAAGTTTGAGCTCAACCTGAGCAATTAGCGAGATCTTGTCTGAAAAAATAAATGGCTGGGGATGCAGCTCAGGACAAAAGCCTTAACTTCAGTCCCTAGTACTAGCACCACCACCTTCAAAATAATCCCACTGTTTATTAATATGGCACCCCCTTTCCCCCAGTGCTATACACTTCATAAGAGAAAAGTGTAAAGGTACTCTTTTTTTGGAGATGACAAGTCTCACTATGTTGCCCAAGCTGTTCAAGCAGCCTTTTTTCCCCTCAGCCACTGGCAGGTGGAACTACTTTACTTGTATCAACGAGTTCAATGTAAGGTTTTATTTATTTATTTTGACTTTTTGAGATAGGGTCTCTATGTATTTTTTTTTTTTTTTTTGTGGGGTGGATAAGGAATTGAACTCTTGACCTTGTGCTTGCCAGGCAGGTACTCCTGCCTGCCAGGCAGGTCCTTGTCCCACTGAGGTATATCCCTGACCCAAATTTTGTACATTCTTTGTAGTGGCATGTCAGATTATTTCTTTTTTCTTCTTTTTGGTTTATGTTAACTAAATGTATCTGTTGGGTTCTTTTTAAATTATTATCATTATTGTTATTATTATTAAAATGAGTTAAGTTCAGGGCCTTCTCCACTGAGCTATATCCACGGCCCCATTCAAAACTATTTTTTTTCCCCCTTTGAAACAAGGTCTTCCTATGTAGTTCAGGCTGGTCTTGAACTCACTATATGGCCTTGAACTTGCAGTTCTGCTTCAGCTTCTCAAGTCCTGGGTTTACAGGTGTATACAACCACACCTGGCTGTTGGGCTTCTGTAATAATATCTTTTTTTTTTTTTTAATCTTTGCCTTTTGTTTTGTTGTGTCCTCTCTTTGCACTGCTGCCAAAATAAGTGTTCTAAAATGCTCTTTTATTTAAGCTCTTTCAGTTGCAAGGAAGAGGCTCAGGTTACCTTAGGTAATGGAGCACTTTTTGAAAGGAAACAGGTACATGTATGAGAGACTAGAAAAGCAAAACAACTGGGTTTCAAGAACAGGAATCTACTAAAAAGAGTTAGAAATAGAGGAAGACAGTTTATTCTTTATTTTTTACAGTCATTTTATTCAGTCTGCCACTGAGTAATATGCCTAGTCCCAGATTTTACTTTAGTGTTCTACTGTTAACTTGTCTTCCTACTCTTTTGGGCTTATTTTTTCTACTCCAGTTTTTCCTATCTCTGTAGCTTCCATTTATTCCTAGTTTATGCTCCTTAAGCTTCTGTTGCTACCATTGCCCTCATCTGCCTCTTGGCTGTTATCTTTTTAGCTTTACCTCCTGAGCTAATTTCTTTCTCCTATAAAATTTTTTGTTTGAAGTCCCAAGATTTTTCTCATTGGCTGCTAGTAAGCCTGTTTGGGCCATTTGTTGTCACCAGTGTGTTTATATGTATATAGGGTGTGGGGCAGAGTCATAGAGTTGAAAAGTATGAAACAGTATACAGAGTAATTTCTGAGAATGGTTATTAGTATGGCAAACACCATAGCTGACATGTATAGTGCAAATAAATACAAACTTTTATTGTCCTTTTCAGTTGAAAGATCTTTAGTGCTTTTGGGATAAAGTTTAAATCATAGCATGGCATATATATGAGATTACATGATCTGATTCTCTGATTTTTCCTCTCTTGCTTTCTTTCCTTAAATTTTTTGATGTGCTTTTACTGAATTTTGGCTTCTTCTTGTGTCAGGTGCTATGTCTTTGTCATCAGTGTTTCCTCTTATTTTTCTGTGGCTAATTTGTCTCACTTTTAGGACTGACATAGTTCAAGTGT
>PVKN010033803.1:0-11937 GCA_004027915.1 Capromys pilorides
CAGGAAATACAAAGAATGGGTAATTCACATGTGAGGAGAACACATACACACATGTACGCATGCATGCACGCATGCACAGCATAACAATGAGAGACACTAGGAATTTCTATTGCATTATTCCTTCTAACAGAGACAGGAACAACTGTCCAAAGTAAACTGCTCCTTAATGCCTTTTGTGGGGGCAGTACAGGGGATAGAACTTAGCACCTTATGCTTGCCAGCAAGGCTCTTATGCCACTAAGCTATCTCCTTGGTCCTTAATGCCTTTTTTGATACCTTATATTTATTGCCTTTTGAAATGTTGAACTAATCACTAAATGACCTACTAGTACTTTTAGAGAATCATTTCAATAAGAAATATATAGCAGCAACCCTTTGTGGCAATCCTGTGTGTTAAGTTTAGAATGACCCTACATATAGCGTCTTCTTCAGGGGACTCGTGGCTTTGGCTCCTAGCTCAGATTGGGGGGGGGGGGGCTTCCATTTCCAGGGTTGAGTGGGGAGGGACACACAGCAGCTAAGAAAACACAGGTCAAATCCAATTGGTCTCTTCTTATAAGGACTAAAGATTCCATCTGCCAATCAGGCCTCTAAATACAAAATAAGACTGCCAAAGATGAGTCAAGACCGATAGATGATCTCAGGACCACTGCAAACTATGCTCCCCAGAGAATGAGCTCCTTTCTAGCTTGTTTCTAAGATGTACAGCTCATTTCAGTCTTTCAAAGCCTAGAACCATCACACCAGCCTCTCTCTAGTGTCATAGCTGCAAGACTCTGTCATTTCTCTTCTGGCTCATTTTCATAATTACTGAGTTGTCCCTGTCCCCCTCTTTGCTACCCTCATGTCTAGTTTCTTTGAGGCCCCCCCAAATAGTTCCCTCTAAAACAAAGGTGTGCCACTGCTCTATAAGTCCTATGGTCTCTCACAGTGGGTATGTAGCCCCTGCTGGTTTCCTGGCACCTGCTGCCCCACAGCAGCTCCAGGAGCTCTCGTCTCAGTGCTGCTGACCTGCCTGTGGCTGCTGCTTTCTTCTTCTTGCTGTCTTGTCCCTGGCACTGGCCTCAGCCCTAGGCCTTCATCTCTGAGCTGCTGCCTCACCACATCTCCCCCATGCCCCACCACAGGACCCTGCATATAAGCCCTACCACTCTGCCGCTCCCTGGTGCCACATCTACTGATGGTGCCATAAGTCTTCACACTATATAGCCATGAAGCTGTGTGTTTTCCAAAAATTGTTGGAGGCACAATGTTTCTTTTTTTTAATGGTACTAGAAAGTAAACTCAGGGCCTTCACTCTGTATCCTCAGTCCTTTATTGTTTTTATCTTATCTTTCTTTCTTTCTTTTTTTTTTTTTTTTTTTTTTGACTTTGAGACTAAGGTAAAAAGACTAAGTTGTCCAGCCCTCGGCCACCCAGAGGGCTGGAATGTCAGATGGGATCTTTAGTCCCTATAAGAAGAGACCAATTGGATTTGGCCTGTGTTCTCTTAGTTGCTGTATGTCCCTCCCCACTCAACCCTGGAAGTGGAGACTTGCCCGTTAATCTGAGCTAGGAGCCAAAGCCATGAGTACCCTGAAGAAGACGCTATATGTGGGGTTATTCTAAATTTAACACACAGGATTTCCACAAAGGGTTGCTGCTATACATTTCCTATTGAAACAAAAAATATCCATTTTATAGTACCATAATGGGAGTTACAAGACCTGAATATCAGGAAATTTGTGTAAGTTCCAGAGCACAGTCTAAGTGTGTGATGGTAGTGAACATGAGGGGTGAGAAGACACAGGCTGAGGAGGCAAAGAAGGGGCAGCCCACAAGCTCCATCCTTCCCAGTGGTCTGTGTGCCCTTCTCTCACAAAGCCACAGAGAAGCACAAGGCATGGGTGCATGTGTCTATCTGCACACCATAGATCCAAAGCCAGCCTTTTCCTGGGTCTCCTTCCAGAATCCCTTCTCCCACCTCCCCCATCTTTCACTGCTTAATCTGCTTACACAGATGCTGCCACCTTCTGGGAAGCGGTATTTTTAATCCATTACCAGTAGAGGGAGCCAAAGAGCTAGCAGGAAGAGTGAGTTTTTAGTCCCTTAAACTTGATGCCAAAATTGCTAGATGTTGGTTCCAGGTTCATGAGCAGAACAAATAAGAGCTGAGCCAACACTGGCTGCATCTGTGCACAGATAAAGAGCATCACCATCTGGTGGGACGGAGTACAGCCACAGCACTGTGGCCTCAGGATCTGTGTCCCCACTGGTCCTCTGCACAGCAGATGGGAAGAGCCTGCACCCATCGCTGGCCCCTGCCCAACAGGCAGGCCTCCTGCACTTTTACGGCTTGTGCAGTAAGGCTGTCAAGAGGGACTTCAGATAGAAAAACCGTGGCTTTGTGAAAGGAGAAGGGGTGAGGGGCAGAGGTATCTGGGTGGGAGGGGGAATCCTGGTGCTAGTTCGCTGCTTTGTGGCTAGGTCCTAAGCCAGAGATGTTGGGGAAAAGAAAATTTCCAGTTATTCTTAGCCCAAACGTAAAGTCAGTTTTTAAGTGTGCACTTCTAGGCCATTTTTTCGTTCTTGCACTGAGTATTACTCAATACTTGGCTTACATAAATGGACAAACAAGTGACACATTCTGGCATGGTCCCTTTATGACAGTGCTTGGGCTCCCTCTGCTGGCACCTTACTTGTTAAGGAGAAGCACTGTTGCGCCGCTGCCCTGTCACCCAGTGTCATCGAGTCAAGACACAATATTCCTTAATAGTTACTGCAGAAAAGAAGCAATCCAAGCTATATAAAAACAGCAGGATGAATCTTGGACTTGATGCATTGCCTGTTCTGACCATTACACAATGCCTGTTTGATCTACTTCAAAGACATGAATTCTAACTTCATCACCAATTCACTACTTTTTTCAAAAGTTTCACTCACCCAATAACCCTAAATTTAAAAGCACTTTCTCATTTCTTGATGGTATAGATTACACAACACTATTACTAAACCACTGCTTTCTAAGTATCCATTCAAAAGATCAGAAAAATGATCAAAGAAGGGTGACTTAACTGCCTTACCTACTGAGAGAACAGTCTGCACGATGAGGCCAAGTGTGTAAGCCCTTTAGTGACTTTTCCTCAAATATCTGTTTTTCAAAGCAATTTCACTCATTCTTTAAGGCTTCCTTAATCAATCTTTTTAAATGGAATGAGATTCATTCTTCAACACTCAAAATTCTATGTTCCATTTACGCCTGGTACAAGGCTGCATAAGCAAAACTAAGAGTGTAACTTCCAAAATTTTGAACATCAAACAGGATACCAACTTAAAACTCTAGGAAGCATAAGAGGAGGAAGGCAGCCATTCAGCACCTCAAGATTTTCCCAAAGTAGAGACTTTCCAAGGCCAGGCAGCCCTGGTCCTGTCAGGGAGCACTTGCAAAACCCCAAGTGAGGTGGGAAGCCAGGCAGGCAAGGCTTCTCATTGGGACCCAAAACCTTTCTACAAGAGAAGGTAGTTGATCCTCTGCTACTCTTATGATGCTCCCCAAAGAAAATGGAATGTGCTATCCTCATGAACTGTCAAGGCAACAGACTGATAAATGTCCCAATTGAAAAGGGGATAAAACTTCGAACAGCTGAAAGTGTTCCCACAAAGGAACAACTCTTAGACTACCTCCTACAGCTCTGTGTGTTCTTGTGTGTATGTATGTATGTATATATATATATATATATATATATATATATATATATATCAAGTTATTCACATTGATGAAACATATGGTTACCAGTCTCCCAAAATACAAGTAATAGCTCCTTTTCCCCAACACAGTTAACTCTCCAAATTCTGCTGCTGCCAAATGAAGAGTTCCCAAAGGGTCAGACTAACATATAATGTCTGATGAGAAATCTGTCTCTCTTGCTTATATGATTAAAACAACTTTGGTGTTTTGGTTAAGTTGATACATCAACTCGCAGATTAGACTACTTACACAGATTAGAAGCAGAAACAGGAAACATTAAGTGAAAATAAAACTAGCAAATTTTGATATGGTAGTGAACTTGTGACCAGAAAGAAAAATTCAAAGTGTCAGTTATGGTGGTGCACATCTGTAATTCCAACACACTGATAAGGCGAGGCAGAAGGATCACTAGTTTGAAGGCAGCATGGGAAAATAGTAGAGAGATACTGTGTCAAATATAAGAAATAAAAATGGGCTGGAGATACAGCTCAATGGGAAGGCAGTGGGTTCAGTTCAGAGTACCACTAAAACAATTGCTTTATTTTCATGTATCAGTGAGAGATTAGCAGGATATGCCCAGGCACTGGGATTTAAAGTGGAGCTAGTGGGACGCAAACTCAGTCCTCCACACTGCCAAGCATGGGTGGATGTATGCTGATTGGGGCCTGCTGTACACTGCTCTTGGCCCAGTCTTTTAATAGGACAGTCACAGAGGACAATGGCATCACATTTTCTGTAATAAATAATAGCTGGCATCAGCCTGGGAAAGAGGTTGCTACTGGAGCTGTGAAAGGAGCAAGAGCTCTCCAAATCACTACGCCACATTCCTTCACCCTTTGTGCTATAGGGACAGTAAAGGAAGAAAATCAGACCCAGCCAAGCCAGCTCCATTAGGTGCCATAGCAGGGATTTTTGCCACTTCCTTGCTGCAAGCTGGCCCAGGTGCTACACGATGTTTCACAGGCCCATGGCTCCTATCCACTAGATATCAGTGGTAGCACCGCACCAAGATACCTCTGGATGCTGGCCAAACTGTTTCAGTCAAGAACCACTGCTCTGAGGCATTCAATGTCTATTAGAACCATGAAAATATATACAAGGAACCAGCAGTCTGAGTAAACAAAAAGTAATGCTGAACGAGAACAAAAAATTCCAGAACGAACCTACTGATAAAAAAAGAGTTGTGAGAAAACATTACAAAAAAACTAATTTAAGAAAGTGAAACAATATGGAAATAAGGTAGAATGTGAAATGAAATTTTTCATCAAGAAAAAAATCCTTTTGGGTATGTATCAGTCAAACAGGGAGCAAAATTATTTAAAACATTTCGTTCATTATCTCTATGAGCAGGACTTTCTGGGAAACCAAATAATCAAGCAATTAATGCTTATCAGTAATTTCGCTGATGGTTGACTGCTTCTCCATGTACTGTTCTTGCTGTTTTTTCCAACTTCAGCATCTCTTAAAGTCTTTTAAGAAACTTGTTCTCAGTTGCAGTACATATAACTTCTATCCTCATATTCAATAAATTAATGTAGTATTTTACACTGCCATCAGAGGACTTAGGTTTTAATTTTGTTTTGCGAAACCACAATGTGACATCATTTATTGCTACAGATAGCCATAATTATGTTACCTCCCATATTTAAAAACATACTAATGTCAGATTTCTGATGTTACAAACAGCATGAAAACATTTTCTTCTTAAATAAGAACATTTAGCTTTTCTTAGAATAACTGAAAAATGTCTAAATATGGATGTAATGATTGACTATAGAAAAGTGAATTCTTTGTTGAGGTAACTAGGGCAAAAATCACTTGGTACTGTAACACCATTTTTAAACCTACATAATAACTATACATATTTACGATATACAATGTATTATCTTGATTCCTATATACAGTAAGTGATGACTGTATCAGGGTAATTAGCATATGTGTCACCTTAAACTTTTAGCAAAGCTTTATGATGAATATATTCAAAACCCTCTCTTCTGGTTATTTGAAATATGCAATCATTATTGTAAACCATATTGATTCACCCTGCTGTACCATGTGCTATAACATCTTGTTAAAACACCAGTGTCTAATATGACTTCAATTATCAGCTGGCAAAATTTCATGGACAACATATATTTGCCTTGGAAAGTAGCACTTTTTAGCATTTTTTTATTCAACTTTCAATTATCAGTATAAATCTGCATAAGCTAATCATTCTATATATGGATATGTTTTACTATCTATAAGGAAATCCTATCTTCACAATTACTAAGTATTTTCATTTCTTTCTTTTCTTTTTTTGAAAGAATAGTAAGCATTCTAATACTGACATGCTCAAAACATTCGTAAAAGTTTTTAAGAATTCCCCTACTTTCTGTAGGAACCTAAGACACATGAAGGCAAGTATCACATTTCAACTATTAAAAGCCATGGGCCTTTAAGAGCTTCTTACCCTCAACGGGCAGCAGTTCCCAGAAGTTTCTGTTGACTAACTTCTACCCAACATCTGAGCACATAAATACATAAATATCCAGTGGTACTAACTCAGCACAATGGCAGGCAGCGTGCATGATGTGGGAACAGTGACGGACGAAGGCCCAGAGGATGAGGGAGAAGGACAGGGACAGGAAGGGACACACAAGGTGGTGTTACAGTACCTGACAGCCTGTGAGAGCAAGAGGAGTAAGAGAGACCAGGTAAGAGAGCGCTCACGGTGTGGAGCAGGAGCGGGACGCTTTTAGTGGCAGGCAAAGCCTCAGGGAGGTGGACACAGTTGCTGATAGACTGGCTTCGCTTAGCTTCCAGGAGAGATAAAGTGATATCATGTCAGAAGCATATTAAGACTTTTCACTGCTTATTATTCTATTTCTGGGCTCTTCTCACACATTTTAAACTTTAAAGAAAGTCGGTACAGAGTACAGTATTTAATTACAGGCTAAATAAATACAGCCAACTTTCAGTCACTCCGAGGCAGGAGTGGGAAACCTCAGGGAACCCATTTTAGTCCACAGTGCCTTCTATGCTAGGCCTTCTTCTACACTGCATCAGTCACACACGGGCTGTTCATTCAGGCAGACATGATGATCCCCTTTTCCTTCCTGCAGGTCTCAGATAGGCTGGGGTAAGAGGAGAAAATAATGCCTGAAATGAAAATTCTTTTATAAGGAGTAAGTAACTCAGAAACTGGTTTGCTGAGAGATGACTGTATTCAAAACAAATCTATAAATTAAGATATCCTACAGGCTCAAGAACACACGAGAGTCAAGTTGAACATTAAATGATTCAGTACATGAAAACAGCGCTAAAAGTCTGCATAAAACATCCTGTTGTGCCATGTTTCATGCTTATTAAATGAGTATTTTCTTGGTATCATCTGCATGGCGTTTTCTAAGTTTTCTCTATACTAGTATTAAAAGAAATATTTGAGGAAATGGGAGAACGGAGGAAGAGAACAAGTTTCATATCTATAAAACACAACCTATACAATCATTTTATCCTTCAACATACATATAAAGGTTTATTTGCTATACTATTTTTATGTACCTCTATTATTTATATGATGAAACAAACTATAAGTGATAGTGGCACAAGTGCAACTTTGCCTACTAAAATTCCCAGCAAGAGGACAAACCACATTGTGATTATAGCATCAGCCATGAAGAAAAATAGCATAAAAAAATGCCACACTGGGGCCAGGGAGATAGCTCAGTAGTCTAAGAACCTGTGTGGCAAGCGCAAGGAACTGGGTTCGATACCTGGTACCTCATGCCATGCTGGCCCCCAGGTGTGTCATGCTGGCCACTGAAACCAGGCATGGTGGCACACGCCTATAATCTCAGTACTGGGGAGGCTGAGACAGGAGGAGCACTATAAGTCTGAGCTGTGTGGTAAAAGCTTATACCAAAATCAATCAATCAATCTTTCCTATCTTTGTTTCTGCTATTTTTACTCTTTAAAATAAAATCTAATAAGATTAAAAATAAATAAATAAAAATTTTAAAAATTCAATCAATCTTTAGGAAAAAAAAAAAACTAACCAGCTCATTTCAAATTTCCTAAGAGATCTGTGCATCTCTCAATGTCAGGCTTTCATTTAAGTATTGCTTTAAATGTTTTCCTCTTAGAAACCAAATCATTCCCCTTTTCCTAAATTTTGTAAATGATAAAATATGGAATGTTTTGTGTGGAAATTAAGAATTGCTCTGGTCACTCACACACTTTAGACATCTCAATTCTGACCATCATTCAACCCAGGGATAGAGTATTTCTTTAAGACTGCTCACGGGCCTCTGGAGTTGTCTTGTAGTACTCTGTTTGTTAAACTCATGGTCATTTCTCTACTCTGCAATTGTATAGCTTGTATTTTAAGTTTCACCTTCATTATCTTTCAAAGCCGGGGCCAGGCTTGGCATATAGAGGCATGCATTCCCCAAAGGCCTTCCCCTGAGAGCACTAACAAGCACAGCCCAGATGGCTGAACAGTGCTGAGTATTTTTAACATACTGATGCCTCTACCACGCAGGTGGTTTACAATACCTTATGGAAATAGGGTGCAATGTCCTCAGAGGCTGTATTGGCCAGAGACTGGCACAGAAGCACTGAGTATACAGTAACCTGCTATTGTTAACATGTGAGACTAAAATTTAACACGTGCTTTGCATTAGCACTTTTATTGTCAGCGGGATACAAGAGCAGCATGGGGCAGGGGAAGACTTGGCTGCTCAGGTAACTTAGCACAAGTTTCATCAAAACCTTCTGACCTCTTTTTCGAAGGAGCCAGTGACAGAAGAGAAGTGTTTTTAGGAAGTGGAATGAGACAAGAAATCAGTGATCAGTGTCCTCAAAAGCTTCATGATAGCAGGAGGAGTTCCCTCCTCGGGGGATAGTATGAAGGAGAGCAAGAAGATGCAGAACAGGAGGTTCAGGTACATAACGTGGTAATTACCACCAAATGCTTGGCCAGAATCAAAAGCCCTTTGAGTTAAAGGACATTTTCATTAAAAACTCCAACAGCATTCTAAGCCATCTCTACTAATCTTTCAATAAGCACTAAAAAGAATAGTAAGCTTGAATCTTTACTTTATGGCCAGGGGACCTTATAGTTTTCTGAAGTCAGCATGCTGAAAGTCAATTACAATTGCTTAGTATTATCATTAAGAAAAACTACAGGAAACAGATGTAGTTGCTTTAAACATAAGCTACAGCCTCAAAGCCACTGCAGAGAAAACCATTTGTTGTCATTAAATATTGGATACAAACTTCAAAAGTTCTTTTTTTGCCTCTCTTTTTGTATGCATGAGTAAAGTTCAGCAAAGCAGTAAGATCAGCTAGTTCTTGGTCAAGTTATTGTTAATTCGAATACACTATAAGATAACATCCATCCACAGGCACAAAACACTCAATATTCCAAAGAAGCAAAACACAAAAATGTCTCTATTCAGTCCTGAAAAGTGAGTACATCCTCCTTTTTCCTTCCCAGAATGGTTACAGGCTCTTTTGAGATTACCATTGGTTTAACCATGACAATAATGTGACTAATGTGCATTGTTCAAAAACAACTCTCTATTTCTTCTATTTTGCACAAATATCTCACTCAGTGTTAACAACTCAAAGCGTTTTTCACAATTGAGAGTTTTGAGGATTAAATATCAAGAGCTGTGATCTGAAAAGTAACTAGAACAGACGCCAAAAATATGAAGAAAGGTTTCATCTAAATTCTGAGTAGAATTTTAAAACATTGTACGCCTGAAGTCCCTGTTAGATAACAGCTAGGTTTCTCAGAACTAATTAAATCCTTACTTACCAGTTGCTTTTTGGCGGACATTGTTTCTTGCCTTCTCTACTCCTGGTGCCCCGGATGTGGTGGCACTCCTGAACCGCATGGGCTCAGTCACGTCTGGGTGGCTCCGCCAGCTGAGAGAAAAGGATCTTCCTACAGTGGTCCCTTTCTGAGAATCCAGAACACAGCCTATGGACAAAAGGTGAGCAAGCAGTCTGAAAGCTGAACTCATCTCCATCCCTGCATGCTCAGCCAGGACATACAGGGAGCGAAAGACAAAAGCAGACTCCTGCTGCAGACGAGGGAGACTTTCCCAGAGCACCATTCCAGTCATCCGAGACAGGCCAGCAACCTGAAAGTCCCTGTCACTGAATAATCTCCATCTTTATTATATTCACCTCAATATACAAAACAATGTATTAATAACCCTTTCTCAATACAAGACAATGTCCAATGAAGTTAACCAACAGTTGCCAGGACACTCCTAAAATCACTACTTATAAACCAAAACCTAAGAGCCTGGCATTAGAATAGTGTTGCGCCCTGACTCCAAATCCTCCACAAATCCCCTGGGAAAGCTGACCATAAATCCTAATGGAGACTTGGTTGAAGCAATAAGATAATGAAAATCTATAAATAACATATAACCCCTTATTTTGGAAAAATTTCAAAAACAAGATAGCATTGCAAGTAGAAATTCACCTTCTCTGTCTCTCATATCATTCTGATCAATTATTTCAGAGAGGTCAAGGACCCAAAACATAGGAAGAAAGAGAACATGAGGCTTGGGATTTGGGCCCAGGTATGATGAGCAGAGCTGCCACCCGTAGCTTGCTTTCACTGCCAGTTCCTCTGCCTGTGTTTATGGCTGTCATTCATCTATTGCTTAGTAGTCAAGTGTTTCCATAATGGATATTTAAATCCTACTTTAGAATAAAGCAAAGCAAATTAGAAACACGTATCATAATCATTATTTAAATCATTTGTTTTGTGGCACTGTGAAAAGTGTGTTTGCAAAGGGGGAGGGGAACACTGCAGGACAGTGAGGGTGTGCGTGTGTTCCCATGTGCACATGTGCACCAGCGGGGGAACGTCCGGGGCAGTGCAGTACTCCTACAGGCATGGAGACCAGCTCTTTCCTGCCCAGCCCTGGGCCTACCTTTGCCCCGCTGCTTCTTCTCTGTCTGCTCACTCAGCTTGTCCAGAGGTAGGTTTGTCATCTCAACTCCATACACGGTTCTTGCCAGCACCGCAGTCAGAGAGTCCATGATGTTGGCCCACTCAATAATGAGCTCCTCCCACTCAGTGAGGGAAGACAGCACACCCAGAAAGTCGTCCCAGAGCTCCCGAGAGATGAACACACAGAGGTTTGCTCGGATCCATGCCACGATAAGTGTCTAAATGCAACCACCGCAAGAGAACCAGACAGAGAGAGGTGTAATACTGGACATGGTAGCTTGTTGCCATTATTAAAGTTTTAAAATGAAAAATACTTTGGATGTAGATCTTTAAATTCTCAATATTAATTTGTCTAACTATAATTAGGATTCAGTTATCACAGTGTACACCAGTACTGTTCTAGAGCATGTGCCATCCCAGCTGTGATGGGGAGCCCTCCTGCTACCTGCTATGTATGAGCATCTGTCCTGCTCACTAAGGGGTCCCAGCCTGCCTCTGCTCCTCCTCCAGGGGAGAAGAGCTGCCACAGTACTTCTCCTTCCACAGACCCTTGCTCAGAACCTCTCCTTGTCCCTCTATCCCAACTTACATCCCCAGTTCCTGCCATCAGCACCCATTAGCTAGTTCTGCATCTTAAAATGATAAAACACTTCCCTTGGCTATATATCTCCCTGGGGAGACAACCTCAAAAGGAGGCAGCATGCTCACTCCTTGTCCCCACCTCCCAGCTTCCCAGACTCCTGGACTGCAACTCCACTGAGTCTGTGCACACAGCCCAAGTCATGCCTTGGCCTCTTCCCTTCTCAGACTCCCTCCAGAGCTGCACTTACTAGGCCAGGGCCTTGCCCAGGGTGGTAGCCACAAATGGATGGCTGTACACTTCAGGGCCTTTGCAGGTATGTGTCTTGTCCTGCCCTGTGCCATCTCTCGATCTAATGCCCACTGATTTTTCAGGAAGCAATATGAATCCCTGTCCTCCAGGAACAGCAAATTACACATAGATGTTTCGAAAAATCTTTTAACATAGACATAGGAAAACTGAAAAAATATGAATCTGTCTATAATTTGGCAGGCCTTCTCTGACCTTATGAAAAAGAATAAAGTGACCTTTTAAAAATACTTCTGCTTTTAATTCATGTCTACTACACTTTTAAAATAGATAAAAATGCAAAGTAGAACCATAATAGTTAAATATATAAAAAAATAAAATTTAAAATTCATTTAAAATCTGACACTAATATGAGTAATTTTT
>PVKN010033804.1:0-11958 GCA_004027915.1 Capromys pilorides
ATGAAAATTCATTAAACATATTTGATCTCATAAAATAAGCATCTATAGTAAGTCATGGGAAGAATTGCTACAGAACTTCAGTATAAAATAACCTGACCTCTTGTTAAACCCAGAGACACTCCTTTAGCCCCAAGTGTATGAGTTGGGGCTGTTCTCTATTTCTCACATTGTCTCGTCATCCTCTTGTGAAATGCATGAATTAAACAAGCACCAGTTCCACCGTTGAATTTATGCATGAGCATATATGTACTTAGAGAAACAGCAACCAAACAATGGGGCGAAATCTATTGAATTCCTTTTGAATCTAGACAGAACTTGTGTGGATGGGAATTTTAACAAGACACTTATTAGCATTCTTCTCAAAGTTCCTGTATCAATTGACTTGCTACACATTTTCTTCTCACTATCCTTAGAATGCAATCCCTGAGGCTGTCACAATGCCCATCGTAATCACCCAGTGCCTCTGTGGCAGCCCTCTAGGTAGCTAGCTCCTCATCTGTATTTTACTGCCTTATTGGTGAGGTGTTCCTGGTTCAGGACGTCCTTAGAACAAGATTCCCCTCATCTCCTCTTTTATCTCCACCTTATGAAATCCTATCTTGAGGAGAATTGAAAACTCACTGGATAACACAGGCAACATCAAATGGCTTGCTTCTGACAAGAGTATTGCAGGCTCTATCGCTGGCTTCAAAGGAGGATTGGAGGTGACAGCAAGGAGACTATTGAAATAACTTTTGTGCAACTGTGATTTGCAAGCATGACTGAAGCTTGTTAGCTACACAATAAAAATCCAAATAATAAAGGCTGAATGTTTTATTTTAAGTATATGCCCGCACTGCTGCTTCGCAGGTAACACAGCTGTTTTCTCATGGAAATTTTTGGTGCTTCAAAAAACAGTTTCCATACTGTTGAACTCAGCATAAGAGCAATATCCAGGAAGAGGTGTAAATTTATGGCTATTACAATTAAAAAGAAGTGAAATTTATAAGTTCAGCAGATTTCCAGGAACCAATAGCAGTGTGTTATTGCAGGCAGTTGTAATTGGGTAGCACAGTGAATATTTCTGTCATCATTATCCTAATTATTGGAAAGTCTTAATAAAGAACAAGTCATTATTGTAAGGTGGGAATTTCTCAAAATCTACCCGTCTCATAAATGTACACGCATTGTCCTATAATCGCCACAAATCCTTGACAAGCGGTCACAGATTTCCGCAGATTAAAAATGATAAAATGTCTTTATATCTTCAGAGGACAAATACACACAATTTTGAAGCATTTATATTTTTAAATTTATGTAATTTTCCACTATGCTCAAATGAATTTGCCATTGTTTTATGAAAAGTAGATAATTCAATAAAATCTTTTCTTCTTCAGCGCTATATCCTGAGCATTTTGAAGAGCAAAGCTTGCCTTTGACTGTTTTAAATGACATAAAACTGCCTCTGAAGAATTTTCCAACTTTATTTTTGAATGGTTAAGAAAAAACAGGGAAAGTAGCGGTTGAATAAGGCATAGAAAAATAATTTGCAAGTAATACTGTATGCTGATTGGTGATTTAGTCTTATTTACACTTTCAATTTCTGTGCTAATGTGCAATCTCATTTCTAGCTGATACCTTTAGTCAATGTGCTCCTTTTGTATTGTAATAACTTTATAACGATTATAGCCCTGTGATCATGTGGTTGGTTTAACATTGCAATGCTTTACTGTTACTGCATGATTTTAGAAAGGCTCCATTTTTCAGAGGTGATGCAGCTGCTTTGAGCTATACTAGCAATCCTAAATAATGGGCAGTAAAAAGCACTATGAAACACACTCTGTTTATTCCACCAGTAGGATAGTGATCCTCCAGCATTATTCCATAAAAGATTATATATATATATATATATATATATATATATATATATATATATATATATATATATGTATATATATATGGATGAGGAAAATCTTTCATTTTTCTGATATATTTTATTGTGACAACAAAAATGCAAAACACCGAATTTTCCATCAGATGCACAGAAGCATATACTAGCAGATACACTATTTACTCATTTTCTCTTAAGAACTTTAGAAAGACTCTTATAACACTACTTCTAAAATCAGACTACAACCTTGGAGTTATGGCACCTGAAATGGACAGAGGATTCGACACACTCAGCAGCCTTTAGGAGAATGCCAGCCGTGTTCAGAACCGCGGAGCATCCAACCTCAGAGAAGCCACGGACGCCATGCTTTGCTTTCAAGAACCAGAAAAAGAAGCCTGATTTTTCTCAAAAGCGACTGTAATTTATTTAGCGTGAATCTCAGTTTCTAACTTGCTAGAATACAAGCATACGTATCTCTTTAATTATATCACAGTATGAGTTTGAAGGATTCATTTGGCAGGCAGCATAATTTGCATATAAGGATAGGTCTCATTGTGTTTCCAAGGAAGCTTAAAAGAACAGAAGCAAGGATTCGGTAAAAGGTGAGAGTGTTCTCAGCCTTAGAACTTCAGTGCTGTGAAATCTCTTCCCTTTTCTTTACTAGAATAGAAAACTCATGTCCCATGCAGGAGAAAAGGAATGGGCTTCATTGAGCTTTTCCAGGGTTCGTGCTGTAACAAGGGGAATGTGTCTAACAAGCCTAACTTTGAAGAAGATAGCTCTCTGTTTTCAGATTACGAAGAGCCAGCGTTGTAACATCTGTTTATCTCTGTTAAACTGAAAATTAAAAATCTATTTTATAATGTAAAGCCCAAACAGTCACAGTCTGAAAGTGTAGAGCAGAAACACCTTAGGCTGTTCCATGTGGGAAATTCTGATCTGAGCCCAGAAAACCAGAAAACCCATAAATACCCAGCTCCAGAGATTTCTGCTGGGGAGGGCTGCATTGGCTGTTGGACTCCAGAGGATATATGTTGTCGCTTGGTACAAACTCTGTTAGTGTTTTTCTTCAGTCCAGAGACTTTGACTGAGACGGAGATTAAAGGTGGTGGATTAATTAACCTGGTGGAAGAAATTTCAATGCTGTAGAATGTTGAGGTAGTGGCATGGCTATTGTTGGAGGCTTTTAGCCAGATCTATGTTGAGAATCAAGAGCAAAAAGCCCAGCAGAATCATTTATTATTATTACTATTTTTTCAGCAGAATCATTTACAATGTTCTGATTTTGGCCAGAAAAGAAGCTCTAGTAAAGCTCTGGACTATAAAGATAGAGCTGATTACTGAGATGGAACAGAAGAGTGGAAAATATGGCCTGAGGGCATAACGAAAAGCAGCAGCCCCACCCTTTATAGCACCAGACCTGCAAAAATGGAAGACTGATCTGAGGAGAAAGTCACACAGTGCCACTTTCCAGAAAGGTGGCATTATGGAAATTTTGTTTCTCACAGTCAGGTTCAGAGTGCTCAGGAATCCAGGCACTTGACCCCTGCAATCAACAGAAAGAGGGAAACGTGGCTTCTGCTCCAGCTGAATGCAGATTTGGCATCACTCATGTGGTGCTGGTTTTAGGCACATGAAGAATGCAAGAGTTGTAGCTGTTGGACATGGAACTACAGGACTTAATGTTTGCCCTGTTGGATTTTGGACTTGCTTTGGTCCCAGTCCTTTAGTCCTTTCTACCAGTTATTCCTGTAACTTTTGGAATGAAAATGTCTCTTATGGTTTATGTCTAATTGTTCCCCCAAAGCCTTATGCAATCATGGGGTGGGGACTTCTAGAGTTTGAGACTTGAGTCATGATCCACTGGGAGTATGTGTTTTAGTACTGATCAGATTATCAGTCTGAGTATGGCTGGGATTATTGGGGTGGCCTAAGGTGGATAGGCTAAGGTGGAGAGCCTGAACGTAATATAAAGAGAGACAGAGAGACAGAGGTTGGCTGTTGCACTCTGTGCCCCAGTTGTTCGGTTTTCTCTGTCACCATATTGTTGCTGTTCTGTCACCATATTTTTGCTGTTCTGCCACCATGAACTGGATGCTCTCTGCCCTGTTCCACTCAGCTTTGGGCCAGCTGAATATGGACTGAAAACTCCAGCTACTCTGAGCTAAATAAACCATTCCTTTCCCTCATCTTGAGTGTTGGGTATTTGTCCCAGCAATGAGTAAAATGTAACTAAGACAATGTCTCTTCTGTGCCATTCAAAGTTGGAAATGTGTAACTTTTCATTTGTTTCAGAATCTGCATTACATTGCAAAGGAGACTTGGGACTTGGAGTTTTCAGCAATTCTGAAACTGCTTGGTTTTTGGCAACTCTTGCAGATGGATTAAATGCCTTTAGTTTAAAGGGATATGTGAGTCTTTCAGGTGGGGGGGCACAAGGCACAATGTTATGTTTTTAAGTAAAGTTATGTTGGCAGAACTAATGCTGAACTTGAAGATGATAAAGGCTTGTATTAGAATATTAAGTTGTGAAATGTTAAGAGTTAGCCTGTCTTTGCATGTGCAAACTAGTTTAAAGAAATGTGTCTGACTGTCAAATTGAGAAGGGGTTTATTGTAATGGTTGATGCGCTATGCCAGCTTAAGAAATTTAGAAGTTTAACTCAGCAGCAGCCAGACCCTTACTTTGCAAACATCCTAAGCTCATGGAGGAAGAGGGAATTGAGCTAGTGTGGACCAAAGGCCAGCATCCAGTGGGGCAGAGGAGAAGAGGCTCCCTTCCACACTTCGGTTCTTGCTGCTTGTACTGTCTTCCTCCACCTTGATGTGTTCCCTTGTGCTGTGCCAACCTGCCTTCCAGCTGGTAGATTACAATCTGGAAACTTGCTAAGCAAGCCCTCATATACTATGAGTTAAATAAACCTTTCCCTCTGTAATTCTTGGTATTGGTTATTTTATCTAAGCAGTGAGAAAAAATAACCAAGTGATAAATTTGTAAGAATAAATATTATTTTCCAGAAAGGGTCAGAGCATCAGACTGGGGAGATAGCTTTGTGGTCAAATCGCCTGCCTAGAAAGGGCAAGGACCCAGGTCCACCCTGGGTACTACATGCCTTGCCAATAATGTGGTACATAAGAACTGCTGTATGTTTCAGAAACTAATAGTTCAGTCTACTGTGCAACCACTGGAAAAAAACTTCCTCAAAGTTTCTACTGTAAACTGGACGTGGTGGTGCAAGGCTGTAATCCCAGCACTTGGGAGGCTGAGGCAGGAGGATTGGTGCAAGTTTGAGACCAGCCTGGGCTACAAAAGTGAGCTCAAAGCCAGCCTAAAATGCATAGCAAGACCCTGTCTCAAAAAAAAAAAAAAAAAAAAAAAAAAAAAAAAAAAAAAAAAAAAAAAAAAAAAAAAGAAAATTCCACTGTAATGAAGGCTGATAATATTTTAAATTTTCTGCTTCTATAAAAGTCAAAATAGAATGCAATTCAATTGTCACTTCGAAGAGATAAATCAATAATGCAAACATATTGTGTGGATCCCATAAACAGTATAAACAGGCAGTTTTGCTGCCTACATGACTAGAAAATTCCCCATCAAAAAGCATCGGGAGGACCAGGGAGGTATCTCAGTGGACTAAGCTCCTGCTTAGGCAAGAGCAAAGACCAGGATTTGATCCTTGGCACCAAACCTGCACCAGCCCCACCTGTGGGAGCACTCAGCAAGTGAAGGAGTCCGGGTGTGGTGGCGCTCACTTATAATCCCAGCACTGGGGAGACTGAAAACAGGAGGATCACTAGGGATCTGAGTTGCCTAGTGAGACACTGTACTAAATACATTTAAAAAAATAAAATAAAATAAAAGCATCAGTGATACTAATGTTTAGAAATCCTACAGACTGGGTAAGTTTTCCCTAGAAGTCCACATGTTAAAGGTGTAGTCTTTAGATTAGCTCCTTGACAACCTTGAGAAAGTAGAGACTTATAAGAAGGTTTTGATCAGACATATCCAACTGCTAGCCCATGTGCTGCCTGTGCCCTACACAGCTAGTGATATGGCAGCGCAAAACTGTACAATTCTAAGGTTGCAATGTGATATTTTTCATGATTCAATTGCACAATCCTTAATAACAATTATATCAGTACAATTGCACTCTACTTCTTCTGCCTGCCACCCACAGTGGACTCAAAATACATATTCATGAGGAGATTGGGAAGTCAAAAACTTAATAATAATATTTTATTGGTCTTCCATTTATGTGCCTGTGAAGATACACATTTATTATTAAGAAGACCTGTAAATGTTATTAAATTTGGGCTTGTTTGTTTTTCCAAAAAAAATAATGAAGTGCATGAGCAACTATGGAATATTAAATACTAAGATTATCAAATGGATTTTGGTTCATTCTGTTAATGTAAGTACATATATAACATTTCTATAAAAGGAAAATAATACTTGCTTATTTATTACCTTTTAAAATGTAGATAGCAATAATTAGATATTCATTTCAAAGAAGTGCTTGATCATGCCTCTTCACCAGACTTCTGAAAGACCTGTCTTCCCAGAGAAAAGTCACCCTTGCTTCATAATCACACATTATCGATGTCCTCGATTTTTGGCAATATTTCAATTGGTGAATAATGATTTTCAAGGATGAGACCCAGAAAGAGAAAAATTAGGTAAAAATTTCTGACAAGAGCCTTGGGGGCTCATTAGGAGTCGCCAGCACTTCTGTGGAACAAGATAATGATGAGCCGGCCTCCCACAAACAAGATCACGGATGTCATTAGTTTTATGCTTGCAATGTAGTCATTCTTTACTATTGTAGTAAAATATAAAGAAGCAAGTTTTGTTACTAAGTACTCTATGTAGGTTCCAAGATAAGTCCTCTTCATCAGTGTTGCCCAGATAAGATAAAAGATTGGATGCGTATGGCTCAGGACCCCTCTTCCTTTCTGTTTTCTTGGTGCTAAAAAGGGAGTATTTTTTAAAAGTTCACCATATGTCGCTGGCATAAAGCGCTGCCTCATTAGAGACCTAAAACAATTCAATCACTTGACTGTGGAGTGGAACCCTCAAAACTGTGAGCCAAATGCCATTTCTCCGTGTAAGTGCGTTATCTCAGGAATTGCATTGCAATAAGGTAAGGCTAACACACTCTCATTTGGTGTTAATTTACAGATGGACATGAGACCAGAAGCCATGGGCTCATGAGAGTCTAGGCTAGCACTGAGCTCCGTTATCTTTTATAGCCAAGACCTTCTCAGGACACACTTTCAGTGAGACAGTGCACTAGAGCTAAGTGTTCTATTCAAGCAGAAGGAAGGCTGTCTTTGAGCCTTATAATGGTTTGTGTCTAGGCGTCCATGCAAAGTCTCAGCCAGTCATGGGGGCAGGGTTCTAGAGCTTGTGATTAATTCGTGATCCAACAATGGGATTATGGATGTGAGTGTTGCTCGGTCTGTAGGTGTGAGTGCCACTCGTCCCTGGGGTGGATGTCCTGAATGCAGTGTGAGGGAGGGAAAGAGCCTTGTCCTCTGCTGCTGCTGCTGCTGCGGCGGCGGCGGCGGCGGCGGCGGCGGCGGCGGCGGCGGCCACTGCCCCTCCCTCTTTGGTCTTGTTGTTTTGCTGTTTTCTGCCTCCATGAACTGCTCCCCTCTGCCACGTGCCATGCTGCATTACAGGCAGTTGATTGTGCCCTGAAGCCTTCACACACTGTGAGCTAAGGAAACTTTTCCACCCCTTGATTGATTTTGGGAACTGGGAATTGATTTTGTCCCAGGAATGAGATAAAAGTAGCCAAGACAAGCCTGAACCCTGGAAATTTGTGGCCATGATCTGACCTTGGCCATGTCTTCCCTTCAGTGTACAGTCTTATTACACAGTGAATAGTCTTCAGCCTTAACGTTGGCTCCAGTGTTGAAATATCCTTGGAATTTAAGAAGATGTAAGTCTAAGCAGCAGTGCAGAAAAATATTATCAATATTGTCCATAAAATGCTCACTTAAATTCATAATTAAGGGGCTGGCGAAATAGCTCAGCAGTCTAAAACTCCTGCTTAGGCAAGCTTAGGCAAACGCAGGTACTGTGGTTACATCCCAGGCACCACATGCTGTGTCAGTCCCACTCCCAGGGCAGGTTGAGCCGGCCATAACATAGATAAATAAAGTTAAATAAAATAAATTAAGATAAATAAAAAGGAGACCTTTATTTAAAAAATTCATAATTAAAATTTAAAATACAACGTGAGCAAGAGTTTCCAGTAAATGAATATAACACTGAGGTTAGAATCACAAAGCATTTGGATAATGAAATTTTTCCTCATGTTATCTTTTAAAGAGATTTGAGATATAAAAGACTGGAAGAATATGAACCATTATTAAAATGTTTATGGTCAGGCCCAAAATAGTTTTTGTTATATTCAAAGAATAAATAACTCATTCTATTTTAGTTTAGATAAAATAAATAAATTCTTAGTTTTAGATGAAATATAAATCCACAGAAAGTTAAAAATAAATAAGTATATATATATTTATTCAAATAAAACGTCTGAAATTAAAATAAACAAGAACATAATTAAAAATTAAAAAGTATATGGAAATATAGATGAAGGGCAAATAGTTTTGAAATTGGAGAAAATTATAAGTGAAAAACAACAACAGAAAACTGTTAGGAGGAGTGAGAGATGTCAAAACCCAGCCAAACATAAGGTAACAGTCATCCAAACTACAAGTTTTAGCCATGGCCATATTAGACAGCACAGCACAATAACACCTTCTTGTTCAGAAAGACAAACACTGTTAGGCCAGTGCTACGTGCCTGTAATCCCAACGCCGAGGCATGACAACATTTAGGTCAGGCTGGGCAATTTACAGATGGCAGATTTTAAAAGGGACCTTGCTTTAAAAAGAAAAACTCCTGTGCTCAATCCCTAGTGTTTGAAAGCGAGCAAGCAAGCAAGAGAGAGAGAGAGAGACAGAGAGAGAGACAGAGAGAGAGAAAGGGAAGGAAGGAAGGAAGGAAGAAAGGAAGGAAGGAAGGAAGGAAGGAAAGAAGGAAGAAGAGGGAGGGAGAGAAAGATGGAGGGAGGGAAAGTGAAGTAACATGAAGTAACAGAGGAAGGTAGCAACCTCTGGCATTTTATGTCTTGGACACCTAAAGGAATTTTCAAGATAAATTTGAAAGCGGTTTCATGATGGAAGGAATAGAAAAGCCGGCTTGCTGAAGCTACATCAGCACTAGAATCACTGAAGCTTTTAAAGATCTTGGTGTCCAGCCGCACCATCAAATCCATAAGTCAACACTCTGCCTGTGGCCATTCAACAGTACTTTTAGGTCTCTGAAGATGGGTCAAACATGTATGCAAGCCTGTGAACCAAGAGTCACAAAAATATTTTAATAAGAAAGATATTAAGCTCAAATAAAAGTAAGAGCAAATAAGAACATGGCAACTAAACAAACTGAGGAGTGCATGATAATAGTAACAATAATTAGCAGCTATGTGCATATAGTATCTGTTTATTTGATGCTTTGTAGCTTGCATGCGACAAAGTAAATATGAAGGGAAAAGTAAGGATTTCTCATCAATAGGCCATAATTTCTAATAATATAGTAATTAAACTAAAACTCCAGAAGTTGGTTCAAGATTTTTATATTTGAGAGTTTTAGAAGTAATCATTTAAATAGAAATGAAACGAGAATATTGAACAAAAGTGAAAAAACACTGAGGGATCATAGAGATACTGCTTGTCAGAGATGGCGCAAAAAATTGAAATGATATTTATAGAGTTTTTGGTAAGGTTGTTGTCAAAAAAAATGAAATAGAATTCTAGTAATAAAAATGTACATTCTGAGATATTAAGCACAAAATAAATCCAAATCGATGTAAAAGAAAAAATAGCATGGAAAGAAGAAATAAGAGTTAATAGGACGTGCAAATTTGCGTACAGATTCTTGCAAAAGCCCAACAAAAGCTACACATCTCTAAGAAAGTGATTTAGGAAGATGCTGAAAAAATACACATAGATTTTTGTAGGACTAAAATATATATTGAAAATATATAATTAAACATACAATAATGTAGAATTTAATTAATAAGTTTATAAACGAACTTGAAAGCTTCAATATGTAAAACAATTTCCTTGAAAAATTGTAGTAGACAGAATACATTCAAGTACTTTGTAGCCGCAGAACTCTATTGCATAGTGAAAATAAAATTCTATTCATAAATATAAAGAAATCTCAATGGAATATGATTAAATAAAAGAAGTATCAGGAAACAAGTATATTTAGCATAATATCATTTAGAAAATATTTGCTAGGACACAATGCCAGATAGATCCGTACACTCTTTGTGTATAAATTATTAACTATATATGTAATAAAATCTAATATGATGTTTCACATTCAAAATTAAAATGGTTACATTTCATTCAGTGGTTAGTAAGAGAAACAACTAGCAGAAAAAAATGTTTGTAGGAGGTTTTACCTGTGTGACCAGTAATAATAAAAATGGAAATATTAATACAGTTATGACATACTATTAAATTATGACAGTTAGTTGGTATACACAAATGTTTATGACTTTACTTATTTTATTAGCTTACATTACTTCCAAATATTAAAAGTAAGGCTATTTTTTAAATAAACCTACAATTAAAATTATGCATGAGTTCATTTTAGAATTAAAGCTTCTCCATAGTTATGTTGAATTCACTTTATAAAGCTATGCCACTTTGAAAATCCACTCCTTCAAACGGAAGTTGACTGATTTATTCACAGAGCTCAGCGGTGCATCATGGAGTCAGAAAACCTTTTGCCCTGGCCTCCAGCATGAGCACCCCGGGAGATCAGCCGTTGCACTGATTTTGGCCACATCAGGTTTGAGGCGCTCGAAGCATTCATGGGTGAAATGGACACATACAGAGGTTCTCCCTGCCATAGTTTAATGTTTCATTCGGTGCCAAAAAGTATTATTCTTCCATTCCACTTACATTCCTCTATTTGTGCATGACTGAAAAAATCTATTAAATGTCAAAGAGATCACTGAAAAGAAACTAATAATGCTCAAAATAAAATTTATTTTACCACAGTTCAATGATATTTTTTCTCCTACTGCATTTTGAATGAAATTTGGGTCAGAGTGCAGTTCAAATTATCCTCTCTGATGCCAAATTTTATCAAAACTGTAGCAGCTGTTCAGCTTTCTCTCCATGAATTAATTTCATGTGGAAAGTTATACATACCAGCGGAGCAGAAGCCCTGAATTCTCACGTTCACTGTATTGGTAAGTTTTTAGTGCATTATTTTATACTCATTAATTGCTTTCTTGTGATTTTTAATGTACTGTACCATTTCCTCCCCATTAAAGGGCTGGCTACACTTGTTGACCAAGTTCTAATGATGAGATTCAAACACAATTATTTAAACCCTTTTTGTTGAAGTTGAGAACTTAAATGTCTAGAAATTTTGTCACTTTGTTACTCTGGCACTCTGTCTCCTTTCTCTAAAACTTTTACATTAATATCTCATCTACACATTTCTCCATTCTACTGCTTGAGAGAGGAAGCCGCTACCAGGGTAGTCTTGACTGGGTTAACTACAGAGAAGAAATAGAATGCTATGGAACGTAGAATATGGCCAACACTCATGCATATAACCATGGAATTTTGGAACTGTGCATTGTCTGTGTTTTAGTCGTATACAATCACAGGGTTATAGACTTTATAGTCAAACCCAGAGTGGACTTTGTAAAGCCTCAAAATAATTCTGGTGTGTCACAAGGTTTACGACTTTGCAGATAGTTTCAAGCAGCAAATGTGAGCCTAGAAGCAATGGTGGTGGCTATCACGGTGACATTTTTCATACTAATCACAGCAGTCATGAGAATAGTGGAAGCAGCAGTAGTGGGGGATTGGAGTAAGCGTTTGCTACTGTTTTCATAGTAATGAGATAAGAATAATACATATGAAGTATTGTGATACAATTCGCTCTTTGGGAATCAATATTTTTATGGCATCCTACTACCTGTATTTAAAATTATTCTGAGTTTTTTTTAATAATTCACTTACAAAAATTTTATTTTATTTATG
>PVKN010033805.1:0-11961 GCA_004027915.1 Capromys pilorides
GCCCAAGGGTGCCCTGGCCAGTAAGTGGGAGCCAGGCGGGAGCCTAGGGCGTCTTCCTCTCCCAGAGCGTCCCTCAGGAGGGTGGTGGCCGGCCTATCCCACCACGTGTCCCCCTATGTCTGTCTCAGAGGGACTGGGCTAGGCTAGGGCACTGCTGGCATCTGAGCCTCTGGGCTCTGGGGCGCCAGTGGGGTCTGTTCCTTGGAGGGCTCTCGACAGAGACGTGATTCATTCATCCTTCCACCCAGGTGCCAAGTGCGTGATGGGTACCAGGCACAGCCTGGGCTGTCACCAGTCATAAGGGACTGCGCAGGACAAGGTCGGGCTGCCTCTGCGCAGCATGTCCTCTAGACAAGAGACAGACGGTGAATTCTACAGCGTGCTAGGGGGTAACAGGGCTGCACACAGAGCTGCGGAGCTGGGTCAGGTTCTAGGGTGCTGGGGTGCAGGAGGCAACTGTAAGAGGGGCAGGGAAGTCCTTCAAGGCGAGCGCTGAGCGGACACGTGGTGGAGAGCTAACGTGAGTGACAGGCATTGTGGTTGGAGCTTGCAGCCCACAGTGGCACGTGATTGGATTACTTGGCCAAGGAGGAGTCACCATTCATTAGTTCAGAGCCTGAAGGTGTTGTTCGGAGGTGGGGCATGGCGGGAAGTGGGGTGCTGGGGGCAGGCCCTGGAAGGGCGAGTTCTGGTCCCCAGCTCTCTCTCTTTCTCTGCTTCCTCCCCTCAGACCCTGCTATTCCTGCCTTGCCCTTTCACCGTTCTGTTTCTGCTTTGGAGACAGGGAGCCGTAGGCTGAGCCCAAGAGCTAGAATTAAGCTTCCCTCCTGTAAGTTGAGGGTGTTGGGTATTTCATCCCAGTGACAGGCAGCTAAGGAGCTGAGGCGTGGGTGAGCCGCTGCCGGCCTGATAGACACATCGGCTGCATCACCTCAGCGCTGTCAGGTGGGCCAGAGGGTTGGAGAAGGCAACAAAGCAGGGGCACCCGTTAAAGCAACTCTCATGGTGAGCCCAGGGCCTCCTCGAAGCTCCAGGGTCACAGCTCCAGCGCCGGGGTCTAGAAGCCGCGCCCCTTCCTGTCCCTATCCCTCCCTAGGCGAGGGCGCTGTCTTTGGATTTACCAGCTCCCGCATCCACATTATTTGTGTAATGCACAACTACAGGATGTGGAAACACACAATACTTTTAATTAAAGAATTTAAATAAGGGCAATTAAACCTGGCAGGAGAGAAGCCACAGCACAGAGAGCTTAATTGGAAAAGAAACCAAATTAAATATGGAAACGGCAGTCTAAAGAAATCAAAAGTCCAACGTTTAGAATTAACAAGACTGATAATAATTCGTAGAGCTAGCTTCCCAGCCTCCAGCCCTGCCCTTCCGCCTTCTGGGCCCCTCTGGAGTAGCTGCCGCAAGGGGCCCGAGCACAAGCCGAACTCCTTTCCCTGCCATGGATGAGCAGCTCAGCCACGCCGGGCTTCCACCTCCTCCGCTGTAAAAGGATGCTGAACAGCTGGATACCCGATTTATGTCTCCGTGTAGGGATGTGGGATCCACAGCTCAAGTGCCCCTTGGGCATGGAGGAGCAGCTCCCAGAGGATCACACAGTCCCGTACCCCGCCTCAGTCTCCCCACATGGGTATCCATGGCAGCTAGAGGTGGACCAGCTGGCACGAAACCAACCCTGTTCCCCCTTTGGACACAGGCTGGGTAAATGATCTGAGAGTCAGAGTCACTTGGGAGCCTGGGGGGCTATAGACCAGTATCCTCCTTTTTTATTCCAGAGGACCAGAACGAAGGCCCCCAAATGTGCCTTTTTAGGTTCCCTGGTACAGTTGCACTGGTAGTGCTGGGGTGGCCACCCTTAGAGGACCACACACCTGCTAATTAACTTTCTCCAGCAAACGGCCCTGTGGGCCTCTGGCTTTAAACACCATGAGCTCAGAAGTCCAGGTTAAGCCGCTAATGATTAGTGATCAAATATATCAAAGCATGAGTGGGATTGCGGGGCTCGTTAAAGAAAGCCCCAAGATTAAGTCCTTTTGGAGAGTAGTCTTCCCAGATTATGCACGCTCAGTCCCCAGTCTGCTCAATAAACACTTTGGTGTTCGCTTTCTTAGGGTAGACTCACGAGCTGGAGTGAGATTCTTCCTGCTTGAAACACGCTAGGAGGGTCTGCTGGCTAGAGCTGGGGTAATTCCAACAGCAAGTGGCAAAGGTCAGGTGGACAGAGGTGACCGCCAGGTAGACAGGAGGCAGCAGGATGGCCCGGGTTGCAGGGTTCAAGCCAGTTCACACACGCCCGAGATTGGCTTGGCCAGAGACACCCGAGCCCCAAACTCCCACTGCACCAAACTAGCCTCCTAAAGGCAACTCCATAACAAGGTGGTTTAAAGCTACTTGGGCTCTGGAGGTCACAGTCCCAGGTCAAATTATTTAACCAGACTGTTCCCCAGTTTCCTTATCTGTGAAATGGGGATAATTTTAGTAACTACTATGTAGTGCTGTTACTAAGTAATATTTATAGAAAAGAGTCTACCTGGAACTTAGTAAACACCTTATACTTGTCTGATAAAATTATTTTGAAATCTCATCCAGCTCTGGGTAGAGTGAAGCCATTATGCCTGCTCCTGTCCCTGGTTCCTGTGGGGTGAGGGAGAGGAAGAGAAAGAGGAAAAGGAAGAGAAGAAGGAGGAGGAAAAGGAGGAAGAGGAAGAAGTGCTAACTACCATAAACTAAATATATGTAAAAACATACCCAGGGCCTAAAGAGAGCATTATCAGATCCTGGAAAATTCCACACTTGCCTATTTCTCTGATATGAAAATGAAAAGCTGTTTTATTTCAGAGCTGTAATGAAAAACTTGGTGACAGCCTTTTGCTCTAGCACAAAAGGTTTTTGAAGTCAGATTGGCTGAGAGTGCCTGGGAACCAGAGCAGGGCAGTTGAAGACTCCCTCCTGTGTCTCGATGGTTGGCAGGATTCGCGGTGCACCCTGGGAAGTGTGCTTTGTCAGTAGGTTTGTTTTTGACCGGGTTCCTCATCTTGCATCCAATCATGAGATTAAAGCCCACAAGCCAGCGCCAACTGTCCCCTAAAGTCCAGCCTGGCTCTGGGCTCTGCCGACTCCGGCAGCCTCCCCACGCCCCCAAGCCTCTTCTTTTCTGCCATGGAGCGGCCATCTCCACTGCTGTCCCTGAAAGTCCCCATCTGACAAAGGCACCAGTGCTGCTCTCCAGAGAAAGCAGGCGCAAGGCCCGAGGCTTGAGGGCCGCCTGGCGCTACCTGGGACTCCAGCAGGGTCTTACGGGCATCACCATGGAAGAACCCAGAGACTAGAGCTTCAGACCCTCTTATTTTTAAAAAATATGCACACAAATTTGTACTCACTGCATACAATACGCATATCTGTTTAGTGTAAAATATTTTTACTTCCTTCCCAAATATGAATCTATAGGAAGAACTTCATGTTTAGATTTTTCTTCCCTTCTCTTTCCTCTCCCCCTTCCTCTCCTCTTCCTCCTCCTCCTCCTCCTCTTTCCCCTCCTCCTCCTCCTCTTCTTCCTCCTCCTCCTTCTTCATCTTCTCTTCCTCATCCACCTTCTCCTTCTTTCTTTTTTCTGTTTTTCTGCTTCTTTTTGCAGTCAGCATGCACATTGCTAAGCAGAATCAGTGAACCTTAGGTTTTGTCTCTGGACTTCCTATAAGTCTAGCTTGAAATCTGGCACAAGGAGCCTTTGATTAAGATTTGTAAACATTTAAGGAGGACCCCTTCACTGGAGCAGCAGCACGCAGGGTGCACTGCACTTGGTGGTAGAGACCCCAGGGGTGTGAGGCCCTGCCCTCCAGGGCACTGATGGCGACTGAGGAGAGGGGCCGTGCACGCACTGGTGTGCAGGGATTCCTCCCAGTGCAATGGAGACGGGGACGCTCACTCTCAAGTTCATGTTGCTTTCTGCAGGTGGGAAACAATGTCCCCAGGGTTTGCGGTCTAACTTTGGAAACTTAGAGTTGACAGTTTTAGAGCTGACAAGCCCTTAAAAACATCTAGTCTCTCCCATTCAGAGCTATGGAGCCACTGGTGGTTGCTGAGAACCCCTGAGCCCTGTCACTTCCCAAGCCATCAGCCTCATGGGCAGCCCTGACCACAAGGCAGTACTGTGAATCATTCTTGCTCTTCCCCTCTGGTCCTCTCCATGGGCTGCACGGCAAAGCCTTCTCCACCTTGCACAACGGAACCCTGCAGATACTTGAAGGCGGAGCTCAGCGCCTCGTGAGGTCTCTCTGGCCTTCTACAGTCTCTATGCCTTCCTGCAGGCATTCAAGTGTACAGGTGGACCAAGAAAGCTGGAGCTTAGAGGACACAGGTGACAGCAAAAGCCTTCAGAGGGCAAGAATCCTGTCAGTGACACACTAGAGGGAGCACTCGAGAATCTGCTTAACTGTTCACAGTCACAGAGGTAGTCATGGGGGTGCCCTCTCCTTACCACTGAGGGGCGTCCCGTTGCTGAGCTCTACTGGTGTCCTGACATGAAGGACAGCTCTGTAGTGACTTAAGATCTGCTTCCTCCTTATCTCTCCACTGGTGCTGGGATCACTGAGCCAATGCATCTGTTGCTAACGTCAGCCACATCAGTGAATCCCAGAATCCCCAAATCCCAAGTATGAATGAACTCTCAGAAGATTGAAAAACATATATTTCCTGCATATGCATTGCTTGGTTTGCCAGCATATGTACATTAATAATCTCAGAAGTGAATCTGGAAATTCTTTAATCCACAGAGAGTTACAAAAGTCATGTTAAGTGTCATTTATCCCTGCTTACATTAATGAGGTTTTATTGTGTGCCGATGGGGAGAAACACTGTCTATTTAGAGGTAGGTATGTTGGTTTGGGGGCAACTCTGATAGCCTACCAACTGTCCCTCAAGCCCACATCTGGGGTTGGTCCTGGATTAACACTCCCAGTAACCATCGTATAATCCATGACTATGCCCAGTAGAACAATGAGATGTCTCTCAGAGTCCCTTGCCCACCACTGCCTGGCTTCCTGCACCACAGTTCAGTGGCCTCCTCCCTGGATGCTTCCCTTCTCTCACCTCTTCTACTTCATAGGCTATGATTTGAGCATAGCTATGGTTTGATGTGGTTTGTCCCCTAAGGGCCCAAGAGTTGGGGGTTGGTTTCTCAGGATGGCAATGTTAGTGTGGTGGAAGAGTCCAGTGAGAGGCCCTTAGGTTGTGGAAGGCACTGCCCTCTGAGAAGACTAAGATGGCTCTTATGAGACCCTGAGAGCAAGTTGCTACACAGGAGAGCTGAGCCCTGAGAGATGCTCTGGCTTCCTGTCTTGAAATGAGATCTCTTCCAGTCACACACGGGACCTCACTGTCTCTTTCCACAGTCATGCTGTTCCCCATGAGGCCTTGGCCAGACCTGACCCAATGCCAACACCATCACTTGGAACGTCCAGAACTGTGTTCTACATAACCCGCTTATTCTTTATCATTACCCGGCCCTGGTATTTCATTATAATAACAAAACACAGACCCATTCAGAAGTCTACTGTTTAAGAACCTCCTTCATCATGTTTCTCCCTTTGTTTTATGGTGCAGTTCAAACTTCTCGGCATTACTAATCCCCACCAGGTGCTCCCACGTGGCTCTTTGGTCCTGTCTCCCTTCTGCCCAATCACAAATTCTGAATTCCATCCTGACTGGAGTCACTCTTCAAATACACCCTGTTGTTTCATTCCTTTGCCCAGGCAGTGTCTGCTTGGGACAGTCTTCTCCTTCCTCTGCCAGACAACAATCTCTACAACTTTCAAGATCTACATCAAACACACTAAGCATTGCAGCCAGGCCTGAACTCCACAGGCAGAGCTGGTGACATGGGGCTCCCAGAACCTGGCGCACCCCGTTTCTGCTCTCATCAAGCAGTTTCACTGTGTGTTTACACACTCATGCATTCCTGGAGGGAGAGGCCATGTCTGATTCATATCTGCATCCCTCCTGCCAAAACCCTGTGCTCGATAAATGTTTGATGAATGACTGAAGGAAACACTGTTCGCCCTCAGAAAATTGCTCATCAGAGCCCTGCACATCAGCATTGCTGAGGGATGTTTTCATCAAATGTAGCTCCTCGGTGTCAGCGTGCAGCCCTGCCCTGGTGCAGCCTTGAGCCTCAGCAATTCAGAAGAGCTTGCAGGGGTTAGAGAAAAGGTGCTTTTATTTGTTAAACAGAAAATCAGAGGAGATGGAACACTCAGATATGCAAATGACTACCTTTATTTTTTTCCTAGAAGAACCTAGCAGAATCACACTAGATTATTTTGAAATTAATTCAGGCTGAGTGTGGAGCTTAAATTTATTCCTCAGGAGAGCAAATGATGTATAATGTGAAAGCAAGTTTGTAATGTACCTGGTGAAAGCCCCATCCAGCCCTGCTTCTGCAGCGGAACACTTCAGCTGGCAGGGTCATCCTGCTTGTTATTTTACTTTATTTTTAATTAATTAGTTTACCTTTTTATGTATTTAGTACAGGGTCTACTGTACTAGGTCTCACTACGTAGATCAGACTCATAGTGATTCTCCTGTTTTCAGCCTCCCAAGTGCTGGGATTACAGGCACACACCAGGGATTGAACCCCAGCTGCTGCGCTCTGCCTAAGCAGGTGCTTTAGTCCACTGAGCTATCTGACTAGCCCTCCCCCCTGCTTTTTAGAAAGACTAAACCTGTTGTAAGGAAATTAGCCCAAGCACAAGACTTTAATCCTTTAAGAGGTTCCAGGCTTCCCCTAGGCCTGTTCATAGTAACTCTGTGTCAAAGGAGAGCTTGAGGATGGATTCCATGTTGCTTGATCAATATTGATCATTTTGTATTAGGCAAAAACTGCACATATGTTAATCATTAAATATCAAATGAGAATGGCTGCCGGGGTTTGTGAATTAGGAATTTAAAAATGTTACTTCCAAATAATTCCCTTTGGTAGAAGGATTAAAGCTGCAGCTGCCGAAGCGCCTTGGGAGTTGTAATTAGACACACAGCCCAAAGTGTCCCAGGTCCCAGAGCACCACTCACTTCGCTGGTTGCTGAGTCCAATTGCACGGGATTCCTGGCGGTCACCTTTTCAAGGCCAGGCCCTGAGATGAAGGAAGGAGGCAGCTGGACTGGGGTTGTCCTTGTCTTGGGGCCTAGGCTCCTCCTGCCTGCTGGCTGCAGACTCTGGAGGGATCTGTCCTCTGGAGGGAGCTGGCACTAACTTCCATGACAAACACCCACATCTGGGGGGCCCCGTCCTCTCAGCCTCAGGCACTTGCTGGGCTGTGACTTCCTGTGGCTATTCCAGGATGGCCAGGAAACGGAAGCGGCCACAGCCTTCCTCCGGCTTTGGGGAGACACAGCCTGTGCTTGCCCATCTCAGGACTCCTGGACATGCAGGTCTGCAGGTCCCTGGGTCACTTCAGTCCGTGGCTTGAAGGGCGGCTTTGAGGGCCAGGACCCAACGGCATGTAGAAACAGAGGAGACAATGGCTAAACTTTCAAACTACCTTTTTGTCTCCTGTTAAGTCTTCACCTTTTCTCCTTCACTTTCTAGACCTCACCCACCCCACCCCACCCCCAGTTCTGCTCCACCATCCTCACCAGAGGGGACTTTCACACTCAGACATGAACATGCCCTGGCACTACTCGTCCTCGTCTCCTGAGGACCCGGGTCTACCAGGCGCCGTGGCCTCCATGCCCTGCCTTAGTGTCCCTTCAGGCTCTTCCCTGGCTGCTCTTCCATGATCTGACCACAGGTATGTGAGTTCCCTGTGCACCCTGCAGTTCAATGACTCACCACTTTGGCCTGGCTGGTCCCTTTCCCTGGGGCACCCCTGCTCCTCCTCCCACGTGTTCCACACCCTGAGAAGCTCTGGACTCGCTCCACCCCTTTCCCACCACTACCAACTCCCTTTTCTGTTCCATTCCCCAAGAGGAAGCTAAATCCAGGGACCCAGCAGGCCTGGCTGAGAGCTGCAAGGAGCGCTGCCCGCAGTAGACCCTGGTGGGACTCCCTGCAGACTGCTCAGTCTTAGGCATTGTTATGGTTTGTGTCTAGTTGTGCCCCCAAAGCCTCAGGCAGTCATGGGGTGGGGACTTCTAGAGTTTGAGATTTAACTCATGATCCAGTTGGATTATGGGTCTTATTGTTGCTGGGATTATGGGTGTGAGTATACACCCAGCCTGGGGCAGACAGTCTGAATGTAACATGAGACAGAGAGACAGAGAGACAGAGAGACAGAGAGACAAACTTCCTCTCTGCTGCCAGTGTTGCTGCTCTTCCATTTTGCTCAGTGGCATGAACTGCCACTCTCTGCCCTGTGCTAGTCTGTCTTGGACCCAGCCGAGTATGGACTCAAACCTCCAGTAACTGTGAGCTAGATAAACCTTTCCTTCCTTCATTTTGGGTGTCAGGTATTTGTTCCAGCAACAAGAGGCGAGTAACTGAGATAGGCATGAACCCCGCGTCGCCTGGCCTAGCCAGGTCAGCCACACTCATGTCCCCGGGCTGGGGTCCCTCCACCTGCCTGTACCCATGTTCTGTAAGTCTACTTTGTACCAGGCCTGAGCACAAATCCACCCCTCCAAGCACAGACTCATCGGTCCCTGTCCTCCTGGCCCAGATGTCTCACTTCTTGGAGAGAAGGAGGGAAAGGGAAGTGCAATTCTGTACCCTCCAGGGCCAGCAATGTGACAGGAAGAAGTCGAGAGACTGGGTCAGTGACAGGCTTTGTGGAGGGGGAACCTGGGGTCTCAGCCTGAGAGGGAGAGGAGAGGAAGCCACACCCCAGGCTTTCACAGCTCATCCTGACCCTCCCTGCAGGGCCAATCCCAGCATCCCCTGTGGGTAAACATTCAGAACTTGAGATTCATGACAAACAGTAACCAGGAGGAGCTCCTTGGGTGGGTGGCTTATGTTCTTATGTGTGCCTCAGTTTTCTTTTCTACAAATTTAGATGGATGGTAGCAAGCACATAGCTGTGAAGATTAAATGGGCTAATATATGGCAAAGTCCTGGCATCTCGCACCCAGGAAGCGCCCTCAGAATGTCTGCTGCTGTCCTATTGGGGTGGGGCCACCAAGCTGTCACTCACATCTCAGGCCCCCCCTGCAGCGGCAGCAGCAGTCACAAGTGCCCTGTGCCTCATCTCCTGTCAGGACCACCCTGGCCTCCTACTTTGCAGGCCCAGGCAGGACCCACACTGACGCCAGCTTGCAGCCTCTCCCGGCCTGGGAAGTGTTCCGATGGCCCCTTGGGCACCCTCTGGCCTCTAAGCACTGTCCTGTGCTTTTGCTCCTGCTCTCTAAGGAGCTCCTAAATCTGTGACTTTGTCTTGCATTCGCTGCTTAGCACTGACCTTCCCCACCCATCTGGGACATGAGCACCTAGCTCTCTAAGGCCTGTGAGTCCCCTACCCAGGCCACAGGTCAAAGGCACCCTGTGCCCATGGAGTATGATGTTGCAGGGGTCCCCTTAGCACCCCCTCACTAGGAAGGACACTAATGATACCAGCCCTCCAGTGGGGGAGGGGCCAGCTTGCAAAGCTCTCACTGCAAGCTCCTTCCCCATCAGCATGGAGGAGCTAGCTGGGTGGCTCCGGAAACTCTGCTGAGCAGTCTCAAGAGTCCCAGTCCCTCCCGACACCCTTAGGGCATGCAGGGTGCACAGCCCCTCCGGGGGGCCATGGGCTCCTTTGCCTCTTGTTTTAAGCACTTCATCTGCACCAGTGAGGTCAGAATCCCTGGAGAGGGAGCCTAATGGAGGAGACTCTTGGGGCCCGGCAGGCTGCTGAGCAGAGGCAGAGGCGTTCCTTCAGGCTGGCCATATGGGCCTTTAGGAGTGCTTCATAATGGGAAGACACATGGCCAAGAGCAAGAAGCCAAATGGGCCCTGGGCTGACAAAGACCTAATGTTTTACAGTCACTAGTATAGGGGTTGCTCTTCTAATTAGCCCAGGACACTGCCCTGCTAGTGACACTCCTCCTCCCTACAGAGGCCCCATAGTGGGAGCCAGGTGGGAAGCCACAGACCAGAGACCCAGTGCTGTCTGGACCCGGGACACTGGACTTGCTCAGTGAGAAGGTGCTCGTGCAGAAAGCACGCTCAGGTTGGGTCGGGGAGGCTTGGGGTTCAAGTCCCAGCATGCCTTCTAATGTGCGCCCTTGCGCAGACGTCTCCTTCCCTCCTGGGGGCCTCAGTTCGCAGGTCCTGGGGCTCTTACCTGAGAGAATTGCCAGTGGAGCTTCATCCTCTTGGTCTTGGCGTAGCTGCACTCGATGAGCCGCGGCCGGCTGTTGACGTCCACCAGGCACCGATTGTCGTCGTCATCCACGGTGGGGCTCAGCACGCCCACGTGGATCTGCTGGCTGCTCGTGTAGTACACATTCTGGGGGTGGGGGAGGGGCAGAGTAAGAGGTTCAGTGCCAAAGCCCAGACGGGCGTGGGGCATATATGTGGGGGCTGTCAGTCACCAGGAAGCTGGCAAAGAGGTCACAGTTAAAGACCCTAGAATTTTCCATCCAGCGAGTTGTCCTCATGCTATTACCCATTAGCACAGCACATTGACTATGTACATAAATCAAACAATATCTTTGCGAAGTAAAATTCAGGCTTACTGTATGTAATACACTCTGATATTTTCTATTCTATTCTTTCATTGAAAAACATAGGCCATAACCTCTTAAATTGCTTTTACCACCCATAGCTTAAAAAGTGCCTCTTGAAGGCACTGTGTACACACAATGCTAGCATCTTCCATAGCATCTGCGCCAGATACTACCCTTGGCCAAGAGACACAGACAAAAGGCTCAGGCCACACCTCCAGGGAGCTCAGGGTCTTGTGGGATGGGAGATAAGGAACACAGAATTTCCACTCCAACTAAGGCTGTGCATAGCCCGTGTGGGCAGGCTTCTCCTTAAAGGGACACACGACAAGTGTTGAGGCGTTGAGGGTGTGTGGGGGTGGGCTGATCGCCCTAGGCACTTCCAGATTCAGTGCTGCTCAGAGGACCCAGGACCCAGCACGTAGCTGTCCACACAGCACTGTTTATTACAGAGAACAGACACACAGCGAAGCGGCAAGGGGAAAAGGCCCGTGGGGGGAGGTCTGGGAGGTGGACACAGCCTCCGAAGTCCTTTCCCTGAGAGGTCACTCGGGATGTGCTCTACTCCCAAACAATGACTTGTGACAGTGTTTGTGAAGCGCTGTTCACCAGGGAAGCCAGTGAAAGCCTCGGCTCCCTGGGCTTCTATTGGGCTTGGTTACACAAGCAGCCTCTGTCTGATACGCACCACGCTTTCTGACTGCAAGAAGAAAAGCAGGGGTGCAGCGTGATCGGTAGTGCTTGTTCCGCCAGTGTAGGCATGGCGAAGCCCTCTTCTCAGCTGTGACGAGAACTCTCCTGAAATCCAGGCTCACAGACACCAACTGTGCTGGTAACTGTCACAGGCCCACTAGACTGCATTAAGGAACCCCTAGGACCATAGAGGTGACCTGGTGGCACCTGCTGTGCGTTATCACAGAAAGCTCTAACAGGTTTGCCATCGCTGCTCTAGGAGGTTAGTGAAGCACACTTTGGGTGTGTCTGATGGCTCGTGGAGGCATGAGCGTAGGTCCTACACATGTCCCTATCCCTGTCCTCTCTCACACGGTTCCCCTGCTCTGTTTTCTAAGCCTCTTGGCTCCACCATGCTCTAGGAGGGCAGGACAAGCAGCATTCTCCAAGGTGTGGGGAGGGCATCAAGGAACTACAGGGACAGTACAGCTCCCTCGAGAAGATAATAGAGCTCTTGTCTCCTCTAGTCCCAAAGGGATGAGAAGAAGGAAGATCTGCAGAGAGGGATACCTCAAGAAGAGGCTTGGGGGACTCCTATCCCAACTTTACCCTCCCCAGGAGCTCTGTCTTGCCAGACCAGTCCATTTGACC
>PVKN010033806.1:0-11957 GCA_004027915.1 Capromys pilorides
TTCCATCTCTAGATTCCACTTTCCATGTGTAAAAAAATCTATCTCCCTGTTTCCTATTATCTTTTATTTTGCTCTTTAAATTATTTATACTCTAGGTTTCTCATATAAGAGAAACTAGACAGTATTTAAGCTTGTATATCTGATTTCATTTAGCATCATGGTCTCAAGGTACACCTATTTCCCCACAAATGACTGAAACTTATCCTGCTTTATGGTAGGGTAATATACTTCACTGTGTACAAATACATTTTCTTTATCCAAAAATTTTTTTTTCTGTTCTGTAAGTTCTATCACACATATTCATATTGCTATGCTGTTGTACCAAAGCTGGATTAAAAATAATGAGATCATGTTTCTGTGGGTTTGTCAGCCAGGTGCATTCATTCACTGTCTACTTCTGCCCCAGACAGTGGTAACTCTATCTTCTATCAATATCCCACCTGACAGTCTCCTGCCCCTTATTAGAAAGGAGTTTCCAGATGATGCATGCCAGGAATAATCCTTTCTTTGCACTCAAGAGAGCTTTGCAATGCACAGTGCTCAGAAGTTTTATCTAGTGCGCCCTACTCATACATACCCAATTTCTTTTTTTCTTCCTTTCCTTTCCTTTTTTTGAGATAGGCTGTAAGGTGCCTGGTTGGGCTCAAACGACATCTTCCTCCCTCAGCCTCTCCGAGTTCTGGGATTACAAACATGTGCCAACAATGCCTAGTGATGCCTTTTAATCTTTCTTTACTCACCTCCACAGTTCCTTGGTCTGTGAAACCTCATTCCAAACCTAAAACAAGAGAAAGAACACAGTATCTGATCAGTCAACAGGCAGCACTTAGCTCACCAAGAACTAAACCACACACAGCCTGAAGTCAAGAAAACTCACTCTGGGTTATTAGACACAAATCTGGACAAACAGAATAAAGAGAGAATCAGAAGAGGTCAAGAGGAATGTGGGGGGGCAGAGAAGTAATTACCAACTAAATTTCAAAGGCTAAGTAGTTGCTCTCTAAGAGACTGGCAGAAGCATCATTGGGAGAGATAGAACCGCAGGGCAACTAGACTCCCTAAGTATGAAAAAGATAGGTGAAAAATTGCTCTACTCAGTGCAGTTCTGGTTGTGGAGAAATTGGAAAAGCAGCCAAAGACTGGCTCAGACCAATTCCCAAAAGTGCAAAAGTAGTGAGAAGCTACTTGAGGACTTCAAAGAGGGAAGACTGGGTCAAACTGTGTTTTAGGAAGATGGCTCTAGCTGCTGTGAGCAGGAAAGACTGACAGGACATCAGAGACCTTACATGAAAGGTGTACCAATGAGTATATAGGCTAAGGCACTGGCCAAGCAGAGGGCCCAGAGATGGGAAGATGGCAGAATGACACCAGCCTGCATGGGGTAACACTGTGCAGGCCCTGCTCTGGAAACTCCTCCCTGCTTAAGTACATTTAAGAGGTTCAGGATGTTTCCCTTCGTCAGATGGAAGTGAGAGTACAGACTCTCCCCTCTACCTCCCACACCCCACCCCAGGCCTGCCTTCTCTGGGTCGCGGAGCCTAATACTGTCAGTAAACAAGGCTCTAGAATGTTAGGTGCTTCAACCCTTATGAAGATCCCCTCCCAGGAATGTGTATTTCTAAGCTCTGGCAGAAGCAACTGTGATTCTTTTTTAAAGTATATTTAGTACAGGGTCTCCAGGTTCTCACTGTGTAGATCAGACTCATAGAGATTCTCCTGTTTTCAGCCTCCCAAGTGCTGGGATTACAGGCACGTGGGCGCCACTACACCAGTCTCAATCTCCGTCTCAGCACGCCCGAGGATCGCGGCTGGCACGCTGGGATCCAACCCTTGCCTGCCTAAGCAGGCACTTATAGTCAGCTGAGTTGTGGCGGGCCGGCAACTGTGATTCTTCCTGAGCTCAGAATTCTACTTCAACAGGTCTCCCTCATCAGCCTGGTCAAAATTTCTAGGTCCTTTAAGTCTTTTTGCCTAGAGAGCATATAAAATTGGTAGTTTGCAAAACCAAATAAAGCAGAGACCTGAGTATTTTCCTTCTATATAGCGTCTAATTCAAAACCCTGCTGGAATCTATGTGTAATCTGCTCTGAAAAATAAATGGCACCCACTTTTAAGACTGCTTCAGTTAGATCCTAACCTTCACAATTAATCCACAAGAACTGAAGATCTCATTAGAACTACTGACCATGAAAAGTTGCCGCTACCAGAGGGTGTAAAGCGCCTTTGAAAACGTGCTTGACAGCTACTCTGCTCCTGTGAAAACAGCCAGGATACCACTAACACAGCAGTGCATGACTCTGCGGGTCACCTTAGGCCAATCAGCCTGTGACACTCAGTTTTTTTATCTCTAAAAATGGAGGTGAAAAAAATCAAGTATTTCACTTAATATATTTAAAGATGTAATTATGGCCTCGTTTGCCCCGAGGGGAAAGAGCACCAGCCACTGCTGAAGAAACGCAGGGAAAAGGCCGGGGTTAAGCGATCGGAGTAGCGCTACATTTAAAAGCACAGCACTGGCGCAGGGTGGTCCCAAAAATGAAACCACTTTCACTCTGCAAGCTCCTCCAAAGGCTTTCCATCCTCGGAGACCGGTATTCGTCGATGAGGACACCTGTCCTGCGCCTGCCTTGGAACACACCAGTGACCACAAGTCAGGCCCTCACCTTGTTCACCTGTGCGACGCATAGCAGGTCTTGAGCCCTTAGAAAGGAAAATACGTGAAACAGTTCATCTGGACCTAGCTGCGGAGCCATCTCGCTCAGCTGTCTTCCGCCCCGCGCCAGTTTTCCCGCTTCCGGCCCCGCCCCGCACAGTAACCCGCCCACCTCGCCACACTTCCGCCAGAGCCCAGCGCTGAGAGGTTGCTAGCGCTTTTGTTCCGCGGGGGAATCACCACCTAAACGGCACTTTTTGCCCCCATGAGTTAACTGCCGCCCATAAATTATGTAGGGAGCTGCTACAGCCAGCCTGGCCTTGCGCTTTGCCTTGACCCTGACAGAATCCGTCTCTTACCTTTGCTGTCACTGTCTGGCATCACCCTCGCCTTGAAAGTGAACTTGACCCTGCTCCTTCTTTGCCTTGGCTTTGCCTTCACTTAAGTTCACGTCACCCTAGCCTCCTTCTGACTGTAGGACTAGCCTTCACGCTGGCAATGGTTCTAGCCCTCACTTATTCTGGCCTTGACTAGTGTCATCAGCCTGTTCTGTTCCTATTCTGGTCCACATCTAAAGTAAGGATGAAGTCTAAGTGAAGTGTCAAGTTCATGGGATCAGGGTCATTGTTCAGATGACATTTTCAGAGACACAATGATGAAAGTGAACTCAGAGTATGGTGCTTTTTGTCCAAAGGCAGAGTCTGGCAGGTGAAGGAATACAATGAGAGAAGTCAGGACCACTGTCATTGTCACAATCACACTCAAGTCAATGTGAAAGAAGTTTTGGGGCCAGCATTAATTTCAAGATCAAGCTTAAAGTCAAGGTAAGTATGGGTGTATTGATCAGAATAAAGTCAAGTTCACTTCATGGCCAAGGTAAAGTTTAAGGGTAGGTTGGTGTTACAGCTTATATCTAAATGTGCCTCTACAGTAGCAAGTGGTGATAGTGTTGTAGGCAGCTGAGTTGGACAGAAATACTATAGGCAGTAAGACGGGGTTGGGCCCTCAAGGAGACAGTATGGAACACGAGATGCCTTGCAATTGTAGGAGAGACTCCCATTGTGGGCCAGACCTCAAGACCAAAGGTGAAACAAATGGTTACCTCCTAAAGATAAACATCTGGTATTGATAATCACCTTGAGGAAGTCAAGAGGAGTCCTTGCAGGATAAAGCCCTGTTCTATATTCATGCCTGTAGGAGTCCCTTCCTGGTTCTCGTCTCCGCCCAAGAAGTCTAAACTTATATTCCTAAAAACCTGTTATTGGAATTCCACCAAGTTAATTCTAATCTACCACTCCCAGCACAACCCATGGTGATAACAAAGACACTAAGACAAATATATATAATTAATGGGGAGGCAAGGGGCCCCAGGTCCAGCCATGAAAGTGGCTTCTGGAACAAAGAGGGTGACCCAGGGCTGCGCTCGAGCTTTATTCATTGGCAAAGGAGGAGTGGCTTGTGAAAGGGAATTTTGGGAAGGTGAGCACTGAAGGGAATTGTGAGAAGAAAATGAGCACTGTGAGCTGGGCTGGGTAGGAGGCCTGCATTCACCCCTGCCATATTCAGAGATGTACAAAGGAAGTAATTTGCATTATGCTGTTGAGATAGTATCTAATATTTTGGGGGTCTGGTGCTTCAGCCTGATGTGTAATCTTTCAAGCCCCAGGAAGTCATAGCCTCTATCTCGAGGCTCGATCCCAGCTGACACAGTGGCCATCTGGATCCCCTAACTTCTGGCCTCTAATTCTGTCTTTCAAGCCATCTTCCATTTCATCTTTGAAAGCAATTAAGAAAAGCTCTTTGTAAAAACAGAAGAAAAACTCTTTGCATGTGATTAGGTTGGTGCCACTTGCATAATCCAGGATATTCTACTATCTCAAAGTCAGTACCCTTTATCATCCACAAACTCCTTTTTGCCATGAGTATCAGTCCATTTTCTCTTTTTTTTTTTCCAGGACTGGGGTTCGAACTCACGACCTTGCACTTGTCAGGCAGGCACTTGTGCCATGGAGCTATCTCCCTGGCCAGTCCATTTTCTCTATGACAAAATTCCTTCAACTGAGAATTTACAAAAAAATAGAAGTCTATTTAGCTCACAGTTTTGGAGCCCAAAAGTCTGTGTCTTCTGATGAGGATCTCATGCAATATGGCATCATGGTGTAAGTGCATGAGGCGAGACAACATGGGAAAATATCAAGCAGAGGGATTCAGGGGCCAGGCTTCCTCTTTTATAACCACTTGATCTCATGGAGATTGAGAGGTCTTATATGAACTATATTAATCTAAGGGTTGCACTCACAGTGACCTAACCACTTTCCAGAAACCTCCAGTTCTTAAAGATTCTACCACATGAACATAACTAGACTAGGGACCAAGCCTCCAGCACATGAAGCCCTGAGGGACACACTCAAAGCACAGGTGCACCCCAGCACCTTGTAAGCCAGCATTCATAGTTAGGACATGGATACATTTGGGGGTGACATTATTTTGTCTGTCATTATAAGTCAAGATCAGAGTTAGGGTGGAAGTTAATGTCTCGCTTATGTTCAAGGTTAGGTTCCTGGCTGAACTCAAGGTGGAGATGGATCAGGATTAGGAAGTGATCAGCCACCAGATGAGGGTCAGCTTAATGCTGTGGGTCCCTATCAGGGTGAAGTTGAATTTCATGTTGAGAAGCCAAGTTCAAAGTCAAATTCAAGATCTTGGTGGGATTAAGGTGCCTAAAGATTCTGCCTGAGGGTCAGTGTTAGGGTGAGGAAGTAGCCATGGTCAGGGTCAGTGTTGAGGATCACAGGCAGAAACATGTCTGGATGCAATATTCAATTTCAATGTCAAATAGATGTTAGCATTAATCAAAGGTCATTCTTAAGGTGTGAATGAGGTTGAGTGTTAGGATAAGGGTCAGACTCAATCCAAAACATGGATTAGTTTAAGCATATGTGTGTATAATTTAGTCAAGTTCAAGGTCAGAGTGGATGATAGTCATTGTCAAGATAAGATTTAGTCTAATGATAGAGTAAGGTTGAGGATTAGAGTTAGACTAAGGGTGAATGTCCCATTAAGGTCATGTTCTGGGGGCTTAGGATCATGATCAGTGTGAGATGTGTTTCATCAAGATCAGGGTCTTGGTGAGTGTGAAAGACAAGTTATGATCAGAGTCATGGTAAGTATCAGAAACAGTGAATCAGTATCAAGGTCAGGGCCAATTTTTTGGATAAGGTTAAGTTTCAGGTCAAGTGAAATTAGAGTCCATGATCTGGGTCAGAAGTCAACATGAGCGGCCGGCGAGATAGCTCAGTGGTTTAAAGAACCTGCTTAGACAACTGCAGGGACTGCGGTTCGATCCCTGGCACCATATACTGCACTAGCCCCACCCCCAGGGCAGGCTGAGCCAGCCATAACAGAAAGAGAGAGAGAGAGAGAGAGAGAGAGAGAGAGAGAGAGAGAGAGAGAGAGAGAGGGAAAAAGTCAACACGAGACCCAGTTTGAGGATTATGGTCAAATTCAAGGTCATGTGGTTAAAGTCAGGGTAATGTGTCAGATTCTGGCAAAGAGAGAATGAGGGTATAGGTCAGATCAAGTTTGAGGTTAAGTCATGGTCAAGATCAGAAATGTTCAAGTTAAGGATAAAGTGTAAGATTCAGGTCAAGTATCTGGTTCAGTTTGTCTGAAGATCAAAGTGAAGGTCTTATTTAAAGTTAAGGTGGAATTAGGTTTAGGGTCTTTTGGATAGAGTTGATTAATGGTTACAGGTCAGGATGGGTCAGTGTCTGGACCAACATCAATGTCAGGTCCAAGTCTAGTTCCAGAACAGATTCAGATTGATGATCATGTAATCTGTAAGCATGAAGTTCCAAGAGAAGGTCAGGGTCATCCTAAGGTTGAATTTCAGAGTGATGGTCAGGGTTCTTGTCAAGTTCAAATTCAGGAAGTTCAGATATGATCAATTTTAGGCTAAGGTTTATTTTTAAATTTCAGATTCAGAATCAGTCTGAAGGTCACTGATTCAACCTCAGTTTAGAGACTTGGATGACAGGGTATTCCTCAGAGATGGAGTCAAGACAGTTTTTAAAGTCAAGGTAGCTTGAGGATTAGGGTTAATTCAAGTTTGGGGTGAGTGTGGGTCAGTGTTAAGTTCGGGGTTATGGTGTGGCTAGGTCAGGAACTATGTCAGGTTCACGGTCAAAGTCAGTTTCAGGGCCTAAGTTAAAGATCAGGGTAGGTCAGGGGCAGTAAGAAATTTAGTTAGAATGTTAGGATGAGGTAAAAAATGTGGCTATTTAGGGAAAAGCCACACCAATAGCTTCCAAATGGGCCTACAAAAAGAACCCTTGTCCATGCTGTGGCCAGAGTGGTGGGAAGTATGGCTCTAATGACTGTCTTATCTTTGGATGCGACTGAACTTCAGCTTCACGTTGATGAAAAAGGAAAACCCCAAACTACACACATAGTGCTCCTGTAGATCATTAAATAAGGCTTCCTGGTACATATTGAGAGTAGTTTCCAGTTATTTCCAGGCTTTGCTACTCTTATTTGTACACTTTTAACAGGCTCAAAACAGTCTGAGTCAAAGTTTGACATGCTACTACTGAAAAACAACCAGAAGTTGGACATTTGGCACAGGAGTAGTGAATGTGTTGCTAACCAAGAGACTGATGCCACAAAAGGCAAATTTTTGGAATGAAGACATTATACCAACAAACTACAAGGGCATTAATATTTTCTTCATTGGATGTGTTCCTCATTGCTATAGTGGCCAAAGCAAGTGTCACCATGACCAACTACTCGATGTAGAATTGAGAAGTCACCTCTGAGGCTTGGATATCACAGACTAAACTCAGAAAACAAAACACTAGGGAAATCTTCAGAATGTTCTTTTTTCACCAGGGAGTCAAACTTTTTGGAATAATGGCCTGCTGCAAAGGCCTTGAAGCTAAATTGCTACAGATAGTCCTTCCTGCTGGTCTCATTTTCCCGTTTATGAGAAACTGATGCCAGCTACCTGTACCAGTGTGGGAAGTGTGTACACAGCCATGGAGCCATCGCCATGGGAAAGTACAGAGATTCACAAGGTGGGCTTCCTCTCCAGGTAAAGAGAAAGGATTCTCCTTTCACTCTGGCTCCTTCTGCAAAAGCAGGAGATAAAAGGAATCACTAATAAAAGACATGGAGCAGGAGAAAAGGACTTCTTTATCTGCTGGTGTTTCCACAGAGGATTTATGTCCTCCTGAGAGTCCTGAGCAAGGCTTTGCTTTTATTTTTCTGCTGCTTCAACAGAGAAATTTCTCACTGAGCATGCCAAGTGATTAAAGACACAGCAGTAGAGTAGCTGCTGGGGGAGTGGGCAGCTGGCAGGACTTCACAGGGTCGTCATGCTCCACTGACATTACATTATAGCTGTACCTGTACATTGCTGTGGCTCTAGCCACCAGCTTTCCCAGGGAGCTTAGCTGCACAGTTAACTGTTTCACTCCAGGAGGCAATTTCCTCTCTCACCATCACAAGTGTTACCCTTATTGACTAGAAAGTCACTGAGGTAAATGGACAGTACAGACAGCTGATCCCATTGCCAACATGTTAACCAGGGCCAGTTGGATTTTGAAAAAAAATTTCCACCTAAAGTTTCTTTTAAAATTACCAGTTGTTCTATTTCTCTCAATTCTTTCCTAGATATGACAAATTCAATCATACATAATTCTCCTCAGATACTTTATATATCTTAATCATGATATCTCATTAAAAGTAGTAATTACATAGTGCCATGGGAATGATTTTTAAAATTTTTGCACTACTGGTGATTGAACTCAGATGATTTACTATTATTATTATTATTATTATTTTTTTTTTTTTTGGCTGGCTCAGTCTACCCTGAGGGCGGGGCTGGTGTAGCATGTGGTGCTGGGGATTGAACTGTGATTCCCCACACCTGCCTAAGTTTTCCTAAGCAGGCGCTTTAGACCACTGAGCTATCTTGCCAGCCCAGATAATTTTACTTTTGTGGGGGCTCTCTCCTCAACCATAAAGAGAATTAAGTGAACTATTTATTTTGTGGAAAAATGAGTATTATTAATCTCAGATAATTCTTTGATACTTTGTAAACATTACTCATTGGTTAGTGTTTGATATAATTTTAAATAATTATTTTGACTCAAACTTATTATTGCAAAAGGCTTGGGATTTTATGTTCAACTGTATGAGCCCTAATTGATACACTGTAATTTACTGTGCTCCAAAAAATTATCAGCACAACAGAAAAAAAATATCAGTGCCAGTATCAAGAGTGAAGTTCAGGGGCTGGGAGATAGCTCAGTAGAATAAGTGCTTGCCTGGCTGAGTTCAATCTCCGGTTCCACAAAAAAAAAAAAAGACATTCAGAGTAGCATTCAGTTTGAAGCTCAAGATAAGTTGTTTTTGTTTTTTTCATTACTGGGAATTGCCTAGAATCTTTATACTGAGCTACATCTACATCTCCAGCCTGTTTGTCTAGTTAAATTTGCTAAATTGCTTAGGTTGGGCTCAGAATTTTTTTTTTTTTTTTTGTCTTTTTGGGACAGGGTTTCGCTATGCAGTTCAGACTGGCCTTGAGCTGACTTTTGTAGCCCAGGCTGGTCTTGAACTCGCACTATCCTCCTGCCTCAGCCTCCCAAGTGCTGGGATTACAGGTATGTGCTACCATGCCTGGCTGGGCTCAGAATTTTAATCCTCCTGCCTCAGCTTCCCAGAGTGCTGAGATTACAGGCATGCAACACCAATGTCCAACCAAGAAATACATTTTAAATATATTTTTTTATAATGTAGTTCTCTTTGTAGAAAGTTTTTTGTTTTTGTTTTCTCCTTCAGTGACCCAATTTTACTGTGGTTTAACTCCACTTGCAGGAGTCAGGGTTGTATAATCAGTGTTTGGCTTGCAGAGACCTGAGGCACAGCGACCCAAGCTCCAGAAGCAGTGGAATTGATTTGGGTGCTGGAAGAGTTCCTGGAGTTTTCAGGTGCTTGAGGTGCAGTGTGATTCAGAAGCCTCTTTCCCAATGAGCTGGGTGTCCAAGAGGCCCAGGGCTGCAGGCTGAGGTGGGTGGGGAACACAAGGGACATCTGCAGCATGGGTACAGCGTCACCATGGGCTGAAGGTATACACTGTCAGCTACCAGTGAAATGGCTACAAAGACTCCAGGGCCCCAGGAGGTGGCCGTGATCCCAGTGCTGCCCACAGCCTGCTGTCCAGGCCCAGGTTTGCACATAGCTGCAGAGTCCAGGGCACTCAGTGGTCTCTGTGCAATGGCCTGGGTGGCATCAGCTAGTCAGTCAGAGCAGCAGGCAGAGGGGTGGTGGGAGCGGGCACCCAGTGCTTGGCCTGCTGGTCCTCACAGACATCCCAGGGTTCCTTTTCCCTTCTTGTCCAACTCCAAAACCTGCACACCTGTATAGTTATTAATTACAATTTCCATTTCTTTAGTAGATACAGAGCAACTTACATTATGTATTTCTCAAGTGATATCATTTTTTGGGAAAGTGTCTATGCAGCCCAGGCTGGCCTCAAACTCCTAGCAATTCTTCTGCCTCAGCCTTCTAAGAGCTGGGATTATAGCACCACCACACCTCGTTGGTCAATTTGGTCTTCCAAGGACTTGGCTTATTTTTTCTAAACTGTTAATTTTATCAGTGTACAGCACATAATATGTTTTAGTTTTTCTTAATACCCATTGGTAGTTTACTGAGCACTTCCTACATTCCTAGCCTGGCTACAGATTCCTTAATTAACACATAAAACAGTGCCATGAGGCAAAAGTTCCACTGTTTTCAAAATGAGGAATATGATACTCAAGATAATGACTCCCCGCTGTAAGTGGGAGTTTACACTTTTATTTTTTTTCCATGTCAGACGTCTTGGGGCTGGGAAGATAGCTCTGTGGCACAAGTGCCTGATTGGCAAGTGCAAGGTTGTGAGTTTGAACCCTGGTCCTGCCACAAGGAAAAAAAAAAAAAAATCACTCATTCTATGTCCGATGTCTTAAAAGCCCAGGCACCTAAAGCTGAAGGAGCGGAAGCGATGGTGATCAGGGGAGAGGACAGCAGACAGAAAAGCCAAATCCAGACCTAAGGTTTCATAAAACCTAAGGTTATCTATGATTTTCAGTCCCATGTTCTCACAACAGATGCCTTACTCCTTAGCTTGCCCAATGACTTTATACTTCTTTTAACCAAGAACCCATCACTGGAACAGTGTTGGGACAGGGCATTCCTGACACCTTGCTCTTAGGGTGGAAAGAAAGAAAATGCAGGCTTGACCTCAGCCTGGCCAGGGACTTCAGATTCTGAGCCTGGAGTCAGCCCTGCTTTCCTTGAAGGGGTGTCAAGGCAGCTTCCTTTGTGGGAACATGGTTGAAGTTTTAGGCCTAAGAGTTGAGCTTTGGGTCCTAATTCAAATAGGAAGTGGCTGCTGGCCACATCCTTGGAGATGACCTTGAAGCTGAGCTTTCCATTGCCACAAAACATTTTTAAAGGGGCTATTGATCTCAGATGCTTTCACTGAATCCCTGGCTCTGGCACTGGATTTGCCTCCTCCACGAAGTCCCTGGATTGGTTCCCATCAGTGAAAGATAAAACACAGCCACACGGGGCTGGCAAGATGGTACAGTGGTCTAAAGCACCTGCTTAGGCAAGCTTCGGCAACCGCAGGGCCCATGGTTCGATCCCCAGCACCACATGCTGCACCAGCCCCACCCCCAGGGCAGGGTGAGCCAGCTATAACATAAATAAAATTAAAAAAAACAAAACAAAACAAAAAAAAACCAGCCACATACACTCATCCCCTAGAGGCAGCTGGGGACCAAGTTACACACAGTGACTCCAGGGTTGAGAAAGGTGAGTCAACGTAGTGCAGGGTTCCCACTTGAAGCCAGGCATCAATCCCTGTGGCTGGTGTCAGTCACTACCAGATATAGGCTCTGACAAAGATCCCTGGGGGTGCAGTCTGCTGGGTGAGGTGCCCATTTCTTCAGCTGGCTTTGGAAGCAGAGATGGTAGATGAGAAAAGCCTCAGGGTCTTCCTGGAAGCAGTGCGGTGTAGCACTAATGGGATCTGAATATAGCTGTTCCTGTAAGGAGCAAATCAGACCCCATGCATGCAGCCACCGGGCTGGGCAGGCTTGGATGGTCTCTGACATGCCAAACCTTGGCTTAGAGGCAGGAGACACCTTTGACTCCTCTGTGGAGGGCTCTGCACAAAATCTAGTCTCCCACTAGAGGTAGCTAAAGTTGGTTTGTGTGTCCCCACTTTTCTGCTGTAGGTTGTGACTCAAGTCAG
>PVKN010033807.1:0-11954 GCA_004027915.1 Capromys pilorides
AGCCAGAGTATACCTTCCTAACTAATGACATTCCTCATTTTCTTATCTAATTGATGGCAAACTGTCAGTGTAGACCTTCACATTCACCAATTTCTTGACCAGCATAATGCATAATCAGTATTAATGTTAGTAGTTTATAATTTATTTAGCATCTACTTTGAGCCAGATAGTTTGCTGGATATTACAAATCAAGATATTTGCCTCCTATGTCTGAAGGACTTGACTTCTAGAAACATTTATCACTAGATGGGTTTTTGTAGGAGACTTAACTAATGGTTGCATGACTCTTTTGTGTGTGTGTTTTTGGAGAAAAGGTGTCTTAGTTACTTTTCTCTCATTGCTGGGACAAAATACCTGACACTCAAAATTAAGGAAGGAAAGGTTTATTTAGGTCACAGTTAGTGGAGGTTTTGGTACATGCTCAGCTGGCACCAACATGGAGTGGCACATGGAAGAGGGCAGCAGTCATGGCAGCAGAAAACAGCAAAGAACAAATGGAGGAGCAACAGCTGTGGCAGCCACCGAACCCCTCTCCCCTTCCATTGTATTCAGACTATCTGCCCCAGTGCAGTATAGTGTTCACACCCACAATCCCAGTATTGGAGAACAAATTAATCACAAATTGTAGAAGCCTGCCCCAATGACTGCATGAGGCTTTGAGAAGACAATTAGAGACAAACCGTAATATTCCACCCCTGGCCTCCCAAAGACTCATGCAATCCCTTTATGCAAAAGGCATATAAGCCCATCTGTAAGTGTTTCCAAACTTCTAACAGTTTCAGCATTGCTTAAAAGTCCAAGTCCCATGTCTTCTCTAAAACCAAAGGTAACTTGAAGCTGTGAGCTCCTATACAAATGAAAAGTTAAACACTTCCAACTTTCCACAAGAAAAACGTTATCATTTCAAAAGGTACAAATAGGTGGATACAAACCACTGGAACCTAAACAAGCCCAAAATCCAGAAGGACAAACATTAAGTCCTGTAGTTTCATGTAGAACATTTGAAGCAATCTGTGGCAAACTGTGAGCTCCATAAGGCTCCACCTCTGTGGTACTTTAGTGGTAGTTCTCATGACCACTCTCTTAGGCTTGCTTTGCTCCCTCCTTGCAGCTTTCCTTAGATGACCCATGTTTCTGACTTTTCCAAACTTCTGAGGTTTCTACTACACTGTAGACTTCTCACTCACAGCTTCACACAGTGCTTCCTAAGGACACACTGCCTAACCTTCCAGGTCCTCTGAAATCTAGGTGGAATCCTTCTTGACCTCAGAATTCAGTCATTCTGCATGATCCTAAAATTAATGCCACATGGGTTATGCCAGCGTCCCCTGCCAGCTGGAGCAGTAGCTTGATTTTATTCTCTCTTGGCTGTAGGGATAAAGTCCCTGGATTGCTGAGTACTTTGACTCAGATTCTGAGAAGCAAATTCTCAATGCCTCTGCCATTTTAGAACCTGGTGTGGCTGAAGCTGTCATTCTGAAGCATGGGACTCTGTGGCTTTCTCCCCAATGCAAAGCCTGTCACCCTAGCAGTTTTTAGGATGCAAAGAACAGAGATATGCTGCCTCCTGTAATGCCCTCATGCCATCCTTTCCATTGTCGTGTTCCTTTCTGACAATGGTGGTCCTCAGCTCTATCTTTGCAGTTCACAGCTCTATAGGCACTTCTTTTCTGGTCAAACTCATGAAATTTTAAATGATCCTGCTGGGTTCTTTGCTCTTGATCTCAACATAAATCCTAGTAAATGCCTCCCCCCAGTAGTCATGCTACTCCTTCAACATTTAACTGCCTTGGGATTTCTTTTTCCAGATTAACTAGTCTGCTGTGCTTAATCTCAGTCTTAGGTAATGTCTCTGAACATGAAGATTAAATGGAGACAAACTTTCTGCCAAGCCATAACACACATTATATGCAGTCTAGCAATCAATTCAGTCCTTCTTTCACACAGAAACCTCCCCAGCCTGGTCATTACAGGCAGGATTTCTATCAGCATTCTGGTCTTTTGAGCTCGACCAAAGTCTCCCATACATAACAGCTGAAGGCATTCTAGTACTTCTCTTGTAAGCCACATCTCTGAATCTTTCCTATCTTTTCCATAGCCATTCCCAAAGGCTTATAATCCACATGGTCAGGTTTAGTCACAGCAATGACCCCACTTCTCTTGTACCAAATTTTCTCTCAGTTACTTATCTCTCATTTCTGGGACAAAACACCCAATACACAAAATGAAGGATGGAAAGGTTTATTTAACTCACCGTTAATAGAGGTTTCTGTCCATACTCAGCTGGCTCCAAGGCAGAGTGGTACATGGGTAGTGTAGCTGTTCATGGTTGCAGAAAACAGCAAAGAGCAAAGGGAGGAGCGACAGCTGTGGCAGTTAGCAAACCTCTCTGTCCTCCTCCCATTGTATTCAGGTTATCTGCCTCAGGGTGGATGTAGCACTCACACTCATAATTCCGGTATCGAATCATGTATTAATCATGACTCTAGACACAAAATATAACACAGGATCTTATGTACTCCAGAATTTCCTTGAACACTCACAGCAATCCTCCTGCCTCAATCTCCTGAGCACTGGGATTACGGATGTGCGCCACCACACCTCGCACGCACAGCTCTTAAAGATACATTCTTTCATTACTATTATCTTAAATGACCTCCAAAATAATCTGGACATAGCAATATTACAAATATTAATAACCTATAAAAAAAGAGACCAATGCTTATACAGACTAATTTGCCAAAGGTTGCATTGGTATGAGTGGCACAAATTAGAGATCTTATGTTTTCACTCAGAATATCTTTTATTGACATCTATGTTCTAAACCCTAGGCTAGGTGCACAGTATTTAAAAAGGATTAATATTTGAGATTGCCATGTTGCATCTGTTTTAGTTATTAGCTGAGTGACCTCAGGAACTCAGGAAAGCTTGGATATGGAGGTGCTACAGACTTAAACTGCCACAGCAGAAATTACATGGAAGAGTAATTTGCCCTATTGCTTAGTCCATGTTGAATGATTTTCTTCTCTTCTTCACTGTGTTAATTTTCTATCCTTCAGACTCCGTTTTGTGGTCTCATTTAGCCTTTCTAATAGTCTACCTGTAGGAACTTCTGCTTTGTGGTGCAATTATGTATTTATTTATGGGCATGTTGCTAAATAAAAAGATTTTCTAATTAGATTGGTATGCCACAGGGGAAAGGACTGTTTCTTTTACTTTAGTTGACCATGATGAATTCAACATGTAGCAAAATTTTGGGTACATATTGGTACCAATAATTTGTTTGAATGAATTAATGAATAACTGGGAAAGTGCACTCAATCTGAGATAAACAGTGATACCTTGGTTGTTGTTATGGCTTGGGTCCTCACCTGGTGTTTTTCAGAGGTGGCTGGATCTAGGGCACATGGTGCTGAGATTAAGGGTTTTGATTATGGGGTTGAGTGTCCCACTCTGGGTATGAGTGCTGCCTACACAAAGGAGTGGCAGCCTAGATGCAGTACAAGGGACAGAAAGAAGAACTGCTGCTGCTGCTACTGCTGGTGCCACTGCCGCTGCTGCCTTCTCTTCTGTGGTGCATCTCTGCCATGGCCCCTGCCATGGAGCCAGCCAATTAAGGATGGAAAGCTTTACAGAGTGAGTCAATATAACCTTTTCATTTAACCTTGGGCATTGAATATTTTGTCCCAGCAATGGGACGGTAACTAAGACAGTTGTTGAACTCAATTTGTTTGAAATTTGTGTTCAAACACTGAAAAGTTTGAGAATTGAACATATCTTTTTTTTCTGTAAGAAATAGTGTAAAAACCTAATAACTGGCACTGAAGACATGTAAGAATTCATTTTTTTTTCTAGGAATTTAACAAATTTTGCAATGATTTATTTCTTGAACTCCATTATAGCTCTCAGTTTTCCTCTTAGCATTACTGCTGGTATGGCTTTTTTAGAGTCATAGCTGTGATATTTAATGCAAATAAAGGTCAAAAAGAGAAAAAGCATGGCAACAATTCTTTTAAAACTCTAACACAAGCTATATATGCTGTCTATGTGACAGTGTCCTTAGATCAAAGTGTCACCCCTTGGGGTTCCCTGTGAAATGTGAGACATAGTTCACTTTTGACAGTATAGGTTTTGTCAAGATGAACTTTCAGCTTGATTATGGAGCAAAGTTACAAATACTGAGCAGTTTGTGTGTGTGTATATGTGTGTGTGTGTGTGTGTGTGTGTGTGTGTGTAACTGGGGATCGAACTCAGGATCTTGCACTTGCCAGGCAGGCACTTGTGCCCCTGAGCTATCTCCCCATCCCTGAGCAGGTTTTTAAAAACTTTTTTCAACTAGTTCTGTTCAAGCAGTGGAAAGGTCAAGGCTGAGACCATTCAGCAACAAAGGCAACACGTTAGTAGCTATTTAATTTACATATTATGAGAGTATTTATTAAGCCCATTTCAAAACAGGGAAAGTAGATTCCTAAAACCTAACATTGTTACTCTTTAGTCTCAAAGATCATAGCTGACAGAGGTGAACTGGAACTCAGGACAATGCAGCACTGAAGTGCCTCTGACAGTACCTCAAATGATCCTTTTCATGAAATAATTTTTCTCCAAGCAATTATTTTTCTTTAAATTAGTATCTTACAGGCAAGTCTTGGATGGATCGATGGATAGATCTACAAGTTGTCTTTTTCACAGATACGTACCTGATCTCCTGCTTTGTATTTCTTCCTTTCCTATTTCTAGCTAAAAGCCCAAGCAGCACACAGCAGGAGATGACCAGGAGGGAGTGCTGGCAGGGGAAGAATCTATAATTAAGCGAGTGAGAAAAGCAGTCAGTAGCCTTGGGCAGCACCACCTGGACTTTCCTGCCAGCCAATGCAAATGTGACCTTCCAGAGGTCTGGGCAGGTGGGTATTAGGGGCTTCAGTGCTGCAGCAGCAATCGCATTGGGGAGAAGCAAGGAAGACTACAGAGAGAACTTTGTTACATGGACTGTTGTTCCCTGGGCAGAGACTGTGGGGTTGGTCTTCAAAGACCTGATGCTGTTTTGTATGGTTGGGAGCAATTTGGAAAATGCTACCATGTCAACTTTATTTCCTGGCTCTCTAGTGTTACTCAGTGGTTGCCTATAAATAATCCCGTAGGAGACTGAAAGTTACTGTACAGTGTTCACTGCACTGGGCTTGACTCCAAATACGTGGGAATCAGAGTTTTTAATTAATTTCATTTTATTTATTTATTTATTTATTTATTTATTTATTTATGGGGCCAGGGTTCAAACTCATGACCTTGCACTTGCCAGGCAGGCACTTGCACCACGGAGCTATCTTCCCAGCCCCTAATTTCATTTTTAAAAGCTAATTGCTTTTTATTTGTAAAAGAAATGCATACTTAGTGTAGAAAAACTTGAAGTCATGGACAAGTGTCAAGCAAATAAAATTACAGTATCTGTAATTCAGGCTTTATCTATAATGTACTCCAAGTGTTTCAAGAAATATGTTCAAATCTTTGTTTGCTAAAATGTATTTTTAAATGGGGGTTGAACATTCAAAACATTAAGTGTCTTATGAGGCATCAATTCCTAAAACTCGTTGCTGCATCTTATTTGTTTCTGACTTTAATTCATGAAATGAAACTTTGGTGGCTATAAGTGCTGTGCTTATCTTTTCCAGATTTCATGAGTTCATAAGTAAAAGCTTCAGGTTTATTTGATTTTTACTTTCCTGGACTTACTGACCGATTCTTCTCAAGGACTTAGTAAATAATTATACCATTCAAGAAACCCCCCAAACGAACTTTCTATAACAATGTTATCTACTGATGGCAAGATCTATAAGTGAACCCCTAAGAGCTAGGAAAAACATAAGTTTGTGATAGAATGTGCTGAATAATGAATGGATGGATGGATTAAAGGAGATTCTGATGGTGCCTTTAGTGAATGTATCTTGACTTTAATTTCTTTTACACAGTTTGTTAGGTAGGTATGGGATAGTTTCCCAGGGATCCTCAACCTGCATGTAACCCTCCTCTCAGAGCATACTTCATGATATACCATTAGATTTTTTTGATTATAACAACCTAGAGGTTGGCTGTGTTCTGGCATCTAGTATGTAAACGAGAGTGATACTGGGCTGGCCTGATAGCTCAGTAAAGTGCCTGCTTCGGCAGAGCACAGTGGCCAGGATTTGGTTCCCAGTGTGCTGTGCTGTGCCAGCGATTGAGACTGGGCACGGCAGTATGCGCCTGTAATCTCAGCTCTTTGGGAGGCTGAAAACAGGAGAAATAAGAGTCCAGTCTACGTAGTGAGACCCTGTAGATCCTGTCCTAAAATATGGAAAAAAATAAAAATAAAAAATAAAGGTGGGTGGTACTGCTAAACATCATCACGTGCACAGGGTATCTCCTCATCACAAAGAATTGTCAGGCTGCCAATTACCAAATGCCATTAGTGCCTAGACTGAGAAGCCCCAGTTTGGCATAAAGGTCGCATAGGGGGAAGTGGGGAAGTAGAGAGGGATCTTGTGCAGTGAGTACATACAGGTCATGCATGGAGGGATGCTTTGTGCAGATATGTAAGATTATAAAAGTGACAATAAAACAATGCCATCTCATCTATTAAGAAAAAAAATCATCTTCTTTTCTTGGCACAGATGGTCTTAGGCCTGTAAATCTGCCATTCTCTTTGTAATCACATGAAGAAAGGGAATGATTTAAAGCAGTTATAAGGTTTATCTTGCAGAAGGAAAGTGTGGGTGTCTGAAGAAGAATAGTAAACATAAATTCTGCTTTACATCTGAGAAGCAAAGCCATTTAGAGGATAACACAGCTTCCATTTAACTATGGCTGTAAGGAAGGTATAAGATATGGTCAATGATTTTAAATGATTGATGAAGGTTTCTGTAAAAGAAATACAAAGACCTCGGTAGAGGCAGGACTTTCTGATGTGCCATAATAGAATTTTATACCATTTTTTCTCCCAGTCAAATAAAGTTCAGTAGTAGAGATAGATTGTTATCTTGTATTAGTACTTCCTAGGCTGCCGGTCAGAATGCTTTTATTCAAAGAGACAGATTTATATTTCACAAGGAAATGATTTATAGAACTCTTCCGTTAATAAGTTTTCATTGAGAGAAAAGCCAGATTCAGTCATTCTACCCACAGATTGGAAGATTAGCCCAGAATGAGTTTAGTACAAGAGAATACTTTTTTGATATTTAAATAAAAAATAGTGTTTTAATCTTCTGGAAAAAGCTCCCAGAAAAATGACTAGCTTCTTTACATAAATTTCCAGTTACAGTTTTATTTGTTTTTTTCTGTGGTCCTGAGGTCAGCTGGTGGAGACTATCTCTAAAAATTCAAGCTGCCAAGGCATGTAACTGATGCCACAGTACCCTTTGTTGGTGTGTACTCCTGCACATGCACCCAAAGGGTACCCATGTACATACATATGTGGGTCAAAAGCTGGTGAGCAGGAAGGAATATAATATTTTCTCAAGAATTTTTAAAAAAATGTATTTAAGTACAGGGTCTGCAGGATCTACAGGGTCTCACTATGTAGATCAGACTCATAGTGATTCTCCTGTTTTCAGCCTCCCAAGCACTGGGATTACAGGCGCATGCCACAATGCCCGGTCTCAATCACTGGATCATTATTAGTGCTGGGATCTTGACTTCATCATTGAAACTTTCCTATAAAATTCCCTTCCAGATATAAAGTTATATAGGACTGAAGTTCATTGTTAATTGAAAAAGTAGCCTCCATAAACATTTAACTGAAAGGCTGTGGAATAGTTCAATGGGACAAACCCATGTCTGGCAAGCATAAGGTCCTGAGTTCAATTTCCAGTTTTGAAAAAAATTAAAAAATGCATTTAACTGAATTCATTCTTTTTTTTTTTTTTGTGGAACCAGGGATCGAACTCAGGACCCTGCACTTACCAGGCAGGCACTTGTGCCCCTGAGCTATTTCCCCAGCTCCGAATTCATTTTAATAAGCACTCAAAGAGTAACTACTTGGAACTAAGCACAAACTGAAGGATAATGAAATGTGAGATACAACAAAGAATGAGTCCTTGCCCACAAAGATAAAAACACAAGCTCATCTTCGGTAAGCTAAGGAACCCTGTTATGGAGAATAAATAATGCACCAGAAAAAAACTATATATTTGATTTGCTACTGAATACATGCATGTTCATATGTTTCTAGTACATATGTAGAGGCTAACCAGTTTAAGTGGTTCCTGCATAGAATCTCTTTGGTTTGCCATGACAGATACACTTTTACCTTCTTTCACCCAGTTTTTCACAATGTGAAGCTGATCCGTGGACTGTGCCCATGACCTGAGGAGGTATTCAGTGTGAGGTATTCAGAGCCCTGGATGCTCTCTGTGCATCAATTTTGCCCTGCTTTCTCTTTATCTGAAGCTATCAGCAGCCACAGGGTGACCCTTAGCCCATGACCCCACCCAGCCTAGTCATCCCCTCTCCTTTGACTCCATCAGACTAGGGATGGAAATGAAACTTCAGGGCACTGTAATCTTTTAAATGAGTTCTATACCCTTATTTCAAGTTTTAGAATAGCCTTTTTATTAAACTCTCTCCAAGTTGTCTTAATTTCTACATGCCATACAATTTTAGCTGGGAACCAGTTTGTTTTAGCCTCTACATCATCTTATAGAAGTAAAAGATGACCATACTCAGTGATTCACTGAACATGTACTGCGTGCCAGCAAAGACAAATACCACTCAAGCTTTCTGTCAATATTCTAATGAGAATAAGTTCTTCATTGCAGTATATGTAATTTTACAAATCTTAAAGATTCATGGCATTTCTTCACATTTTAGCTTGCCAAAAAAATGATGTCCTATTTTAGGGCCAACAAAATTCTGGAGAAATACACAATGTCTAAGGAATAGATAGGAGTGTAATAATAGTAAAGATGATGATGATAATAATGATGATGACAGAAGTTAAAAATCTTCAAGTTTATAGAGCATATTGTTTACATGGCTTAACTCATTACTTTTCATCTACTATGGGTAGCAGATAATATTATTATTCCCATTTTTAGTATAGGGCTTCAAAAATTCCTTTCTATACATTTCTTTTGCTCACATCATTGTGTCTCAGATGCTCAATTGAAGTCCTACTCTCATCAAGTACAAAATACATTTCTGTTAGTCTTTCACAGGGTATTGTCTTTCTAAGGCCTCAATGGGTGATGTGGGAAGATGCCCCTGATAGATTAGATTGGACAGGAAACAAACTGGAATATCTTGGGGATACACATCAAACACAGGGTGTTGTAGGACTATCAACTTGAAACGGGGCTTTTGGGGTGATCTTGGAAAGATCATTTGATTACTCTGTGCCTCAGTTTTCCACTAAACAAGATAAATGTTTTATATGATAGCTATATCATAGAGTTACAGGGAAAATTAAATTAGTCCATCCTTGCTTATTGCTTGGATAAGAACATTATATAGGCTAGGAAAGGCGAACCTTTCAGAGCTCTCAGTGATAACAGCCAGTTGAAACACTTGCGTCATAGATTCGCCACCACTGGACTAGATCTAGCACCTGCTCAGTTACTATTATATACATTGTTATAATTTTATGATTGCCTTTTTTCTTTGCAGCTACTAGATTTAGAAAGGCTATGTTGAGTACTTTTAAAATAGGCCTCCCTAAAGGCAAAAACTACCACACATACCTATCAACAAGACTGTATGCGAAAATGACATTTAAGATCTTGAAGTATTTTTCATGCATTACTGAGGAAACTAGAGACTGACTTCCAGTTTAAAAAATAATGCTTCATCAATGACTGGCTTTGTGATCTAGAAGAAAACATTTACATTCAGAACGAAAGCTTTATTAACAGCAAAATGATAACCAGGAGTTAGTAGTTCTAGGCCTTGCAGTATGTAATATTTTTGTTTATCTATAAGACAGAAAAACAACTGTAACTATGTGAAGCCCAAAGATAATGTGTAGAAAAGGAGACAAGAGTGTCACCACATTTATCGCAGGAATTTGGGATAAATTTGTCTTGGAGCCTGAAGAATTCTTGGAACATCAGGAGCAATAATTGCTCACCATCTCTTTCATGTATCACGGCAGAATAACTCAGCTGTAATTTTTTGTCACCAAGGTTTTGTTAAAGACACATACTATAGATGCTGAACCTGTTGTCTAGTAGTGGAGGACTTGCCTAACAGGAGGCCCTGGGTTTGATCTCCAGTAGCATAAGGATTTGTTTTCAAAGCCAGATGAGGAGACTGATCTAGCTAAAGATCTTGGCATTTTGTGTTAGAATTTGTTATTTTAGTTCCCAAAGAATCTTGAGTGTTGGGAAACTCAAAAGCTAGGATTATAGATAAAGCTAATGCTGGGCTCAGTTACAAATCTTCCCTCTCAGTTTTACTGCTACATGATCTTCATCGAGTCACCTTCCATCTCCAATGACCTCTGCAGAAAGGGTAACTGGATTAACTTCGTATTTTCTACCACCTTTTGAGTCATTTTTAAAAATGGCTTCTAACTTTGCTCTTGTTAGGCCACAAGTTTTAACAGCTTTTTTTTTCTGCTTCAGTAATAATTAATATGGTTAGGGAATAGCTTGGTGGTCTAAGCACCTGTCTGGCAAGGACAAAGTCATGTGATCGATTCTCAGTACTGCATGTTGTGCTGTCCCCAAAACTGGGCCTGGTGACATATACTTGTAATCTGAGTGCTGGGGAGGGTGAGACGGAAGGATCACTAGGAATCCAAACTGCATAATGAGATCTTGTAGTTTTTTAAAAAATTGATGTCTGATTCTTCTGATTTCATTTTTTAAGTTACTGAAAAAAGCAACTGAAATCACTATGATGATTCATAGCTCAAAAATGAAAGTTGAAACATTGCCATATACGTCAGTGGTGGAGTGTATAGGCAGACTGGCAAGGTACATTCTGAGAAGCAGTGAGGTAGTGAACAGGTCTTGCTGTGGTACTGCCAAGTTGATATGGGTAAATATTCCTGCTGACCTGGTAGCTGTGGTGCTTGCGTTCTTACAACACTAAGGATTGATTTGTGAACCAAAAGAGGAAATTAGTGTTTTATTGAAAATAGAGCAAAACAGGGTAGGTGAGATAGCTTAGTGGACTAAGTGCCAGTTTTGGCAAGTGCAGAGGCCAGGGTTCGATCCTCTGTCCTGCATGCTACTCCAGCACTGTGTCTGGGGTGCATTGAGCTAGTGATGGAGTCTGGGCGTGGTGGTGTATGCCTGTAATCCCATAGCTGGGGAGGCTGAAAACAAAAGGATCACTGCAAGTCTGAGCTGTATAGTGAGACCCTGAACCAAATACATAAATGGAAAAATAAAATAAAAGAAAAGAAAGAAAGAAAATAGAGCAAAGCAGAGGAGTTCCTGGATTTCCATGAAGAGTTACAAGTGGGTGCCCATTGAGGCTCTTTGTCAGGAATAATTTGCACAGCAAAATCACAACCTGAGTAAATGTAGATGAAAATACAATCAGCCTATACATTTACAAATGTAGATGCTTAGTTAACATTGATACAATAGGGAAGTGAGTCACATAGCAAGGCTATAGGGAAAGAATAAAGAACAAAGACATTTTGGGGAAGGGAAGAAGCATGAGTCTAGGTGTTCTGGTCATCCACCGATGTGTCTGATGCCATGTTTTGCTGTCTTCATTGTTTTGTGCTGACTTCTTTGAGAACCTAATCATTTCTGACTGAATATTTATGTCTATTTATTTTAGCTGTCTGTAACAATCTGCAGGGAAGAAAGTGGCTATTTTTGTAAGAGTGGATATTTGAGAAAGTCAACTTTGTGGAAGTTAAAATTGTTTCTTCAATTGCTCTGGTGTTTTCCAAACTATCCTTAAAGTTAGACCATCAGCATAAAGATTACAGCGTGTCTTTTGTTCTCAACCTGAGAATTAATGGATAG
>PVKN010033808.1:0-11959 GCA_004027915.1 Capromys pilorides
AAAACAAACCATATTTATTTACACATCTAGGTAACCAGACAGCCTCTTAAACTTTATCGTTTGTTCTTCTTTTGGCTGAAAAGAGAATAATTTTATACTTTTATGAGAGGTTGGCAAAACGCCTGCTAGTTCTTTGCTACTCGTCACTGTGGACTTTTACCTGCTTTATACCCTTTAGTTTATTAATAGTGCTCTCCGATCAAGGCTTCCGCAGAGAGGTTTCTACCTCATAGAACACATTGGTTGGTGAGACCAGAATGTGAATGGGGGTCTGAAGGCCTTCAGGTTTCTGTGAGGTGAATTCCCTGAGGTAGTGGTCTCTGACAGCCCACGGGAAGAGGGAAACGCCTCCAGATACCATCAACAGTTAGCGCCACAGTGGGTGATGCCATTCCTTATGTTTGAAGGTCAGAAATAGTTATGTGGACTTGGGAACCATTTGTACGGGGCAGATAGTTGAAACTTTCCAACCAAGAAGAAGAGTTTGAGCGCAACTTCAGGGCAACCATGGGGAGAAGGAAATGGAGTTAGAGGTACTGTGGTCAGGGAGGTCAGTGATGATAATGGCTGAGATAAGGCCTGGTTTTGCTGGCTGAGAAACAGCGCTCAGTAGCCCGCAGGAGAACAGGCCCAAACTCTGTGGTCTGAAGAAGTAAATCATTGAGTTGTACAACTCTCCCTTTTGAGGAGTAGTGTGGCAAAGGAAAAGGACAGGATGGAGCAGCTGGTGGCAGTGACCACGGAGAGGAAGTGTTGCCCACTCTGCCAAGCTTCGTGGACCTTGTGGCAGGGGCAGAGCAGAGGTGAGCAGAGTGAAGGAACTGGACAGGCTAAAAACAGAGACAGAGGCTCTAGTCCTGGGAGCTCGCTGGAGCCCACAGCTACACGGTGTCAGGTCTCACTGTGCAGCACATTTATTTCACAAAGAAACAACCCTGCAGGTAAAGAGGGGCTTATGTGGTGTTCTGCAGTCTGTAGGGAAACGGGAATTTGCACCTGGAAATTTTGATTCTTAGAACTTTGTCATGCTTGGACAGCAAAGAGACTTGAACAAGATAAATGTCACCAGGGAAACACTGTGCTTGGTGTAAAAATAAAGGGTGGAGGGCTGGCGAGATAGCTCAGCAGACTAAGTGCCTGCTTAGGCAAGCACAGGGGCCTGGGCTTGATCCCTGGCACCACACGCTGCGCTGGCCCCACCCCCAGGCATGCAGATTGTTGACTCCTGGTGTGGTAGCACACACCTGTAATCACAGTGCTGGGGAGGCTAGAAACAGGGGGATCGCTAAGACTCTGAGCTGCTAGTGAGACCCTGCACATACACACACACACACACACACACACACACACACACACACGAGAAACAGGGGTGAGTTCAGTTTGGTTGTAAAGGCCAAGAGGGCAGCTGGCTTGAGCCCAAGGCACAGGCGAGAGACTCCAGGCATTTTGCCTTTCCATAGGCCTGACCTGAGCTAACAGTGCAATCTGCAGGTGAGGAGGTGATTGGATGGTCATGGCCACCGCACATTGGAGCTCTCTGCCCCAGGGCGCATGCATGCAAAAGAGCTGTGGTGGGAACTCCAGTGGAGCAGAGCTGGGCGGGCAGGGAGCCCAATGGGAGCTTCCTTTGAGGAATATCCTTGGGTTAAAGTTGTGATGCTTAAGTGATTACTCTGTGGGCTTCCAGAAAACCTGCAAGAATGTGGAGAACCCTCTTCTGTTCCACAGGCTCTGGGGGCCACTCTAAAGGAAGCGAGTCCCATCCAGGACTGTAAAGGCAGAAACCTTCTCAAGCAAGGAAAGAAACAGGAGCCCTGTCTCCATCTCCCCAAGACAGGGGCAAGCGAGCTGCGAGCTGCCAGGAGACTGGTGGTATGGAAGTCGCACAGTGGTGGGGAAACACCTCCAGGGCTCCAGTCTTCGAGCAAGTTTTTAGAAATGAACCCTCAGGTCTGCTTTTTAATGCACAGCCACCCCCAGCCACACCTAACTGCCAAACTGGCCTGGCTGATGTACACACCAATTCCCTAATAATCCTTAATTTCCCCAATCTTGCCCTATAAACAGCAAGAAATCTAAGAGATGGTCTTTCAGACTTTTTTTTTTTTAAAGCAGAACTGCACCTTTAGGAAAGTTTCTGCTCTGTCCCGCCAAGCAGTGTCCCATGCCTGCCCTGGACTACCTTTCCTTGCTGTATCTGCATTTGTGGTGTGTGGTTTGTTAGGTCACCTCTGGGCCAGCCCGGCCCTGAGCAGTGTGACCTGTGGCAGTCTCTGTCATGCCTTCTAGAGAAGGAGGTTAACTCTGGGCATGAATGGATTAGTACGCCTGTGTGGCGGTGTCTTGGGCAGTGGGGTGGAGCAGCCACTGGGAACCTTAGAAAGATGAAAGCCAGCCTGCAACCCCAAACCCATGTACGCATCACGAGTGCCAACACCGCAATCAAACCTGAATACTGAGGTTTTAATTTAGGAAAAACAACTCATACACTCACACCTTTTATCTTAAAAGAGAAACAAATGACACTTGCGCGGTAGAATCACCACTACGGGATTGGGAGATGGCCACCAGCCTCTGGAGAGTCTTCTGGGGAAGCTGGCTTGGTGACCCTGGAACAGCACGCTGCTGTGCTGGCTCAAACTGTTAGAGGCGGCTCTGTTTTGCTTAAGGAGAGCTGGGGAAATCCACAAGGCGAACAGCCCCAGAAATTCATTTACGGAGAACATGGAGCGCATCAGGCAGCGCGTCAAGGGTTTTCATTTCAACCTCCCCACATTTCGAATGGGAAAGTGAGTCTCAGGTGAATTCATTTTCCTAGGCAGTAAGTTGCAGGGTCAGGGCTGTCTCATGTTGTGTGCTCCTAGCTATGGTGAAAGTTTTTTGTTACAGATTTTCAGGAGCTCCTGGTAAGGTAGATTTCACCCGTGCTCTCCAGCTCTCTGCCTGCCTGGCCAATCACTCCAACCTCCTGCTCTGGTTGGGCACCAGTAAATCTTCATAACTTTTGTTCACTGCACAGTGAATCCTCAGTAGGGAGACGCACGACTGTCCTGGGCGCCGCCTGCGCTGCTGCAGGGGTGGTGGCTGTCGCTCTGATTTTGGCCTCAGCTTTCCATGGTTTTCTCTGCCATGGCCCTAGAGACCACACTCATGTGACTTAGTATCCTTTTCAAGTTTAGCAAATTACTAAAGTGTGGGTTGAACATCCATGCAAACTTCAGTGAGGTCTAAATCTTTAACAGTTATTTTTAAAAAGTCTTCTGCTTAATTAGGAAAACCCAGTGGTAGGCTCTGATTTTGGTTCAGTTTCCTGGAAGACCCTTGAGCTTTTAGGCCGCTCACCTGGGGAGGGTTTAGTTGGACCACTGCGTGTTGGTTTGCCTCACAATTCCCATGACTGGGGCCTGGTGAAAGAGTTCCTTGCATGTTTGGGGGACCCAGTGGAAGCGGGACTTTCTTTTCCTTGGGAACCCTAGCCTGACGTACACCAGCCAGCGTTATTCTCAGAGGACTGGAAACATTGCATTTTCCTATCCCTCTTTTCTAAAGAACTTCAGAGCAAGTATCTGCCAGAAATGTAACCAAGAAGGGGCCTGAGCCTCTATCAGTTTGGGTTCAGGTCACCTTGTTCTTTTCACTAGTAGTAAAAAATCTGGTGGACTTTTCCCCCCTTTGGAGTTGAGCCAAAGTCTGGCTACTGAAGGAAGATTCCCTTGAGTGGAAGTAGCAGGACAGTTCTGTCTGGAATGTAGAGAACCTGGAGGTGGGGAACTGCAGTGGCCAGAATCTCAGGCAGAAGTGGGCTTTGAATATAGGCGGGACAGTGTCCTAGCTTCGGGCTTTGCAAGAGAAGAAATATAATATAGGGCACATTTTATAACGCGTCACCCAAAGAATCATATACAAAGAGTGCAGGAAGTCTGTCCACACGCTAAAGACCAAAGATTCCAGCTGAAGCCCTGGATCTTAATATTCTGCATGAGCCCAGCTCACAAGCTTCGTGGACCTGCACTGGAAAGGCCAAAGGTCAGGGGTGGAAGCTAGAAAGTCTGCGTCGGCAGGATGAAGGATCTGAGCCAGCAGGCTGAGGGCTCTGCACTGGAGCCAGGGGGCAGTGCTCAACGTAAGGACCGAAGCTGCCCCAGCAAGTACCACAGCCGTCCTCAGCAGCAGTGAGGTCCTGAGCTCCTCCAGCGATGAGGACAGCGGAGTTCCCATCAGCAAAGCCAACGTGACCAGCTTCTCCATGAGACTGAGCAGCGCACCATCTTCCCCTCTGCAGCCAGGAAGCGATGCTCCAGGTGAGGACCAGAGCTCTCCTGAAGTAAACCACAGCCATCCTCAGTAGTAGTGAAGTCCAAGCTCCTCCTCTGAGAACAGCCAAGCCCACCTGGAAAGCCAGCGTGACAAGGCCCTCCAGCAGGACAGCCCAAGAAGCTTCCAGCAGCCCCAACAGATTCTCCACACAGCTTCCCTAACAGCCTCTCTCTTCCTCCCCGGTTCACCTCTTACGCTGCCAGCACCCGCCCTCAGCTGGGCCTCCCACACCCAGCACCACCCAGTTCAGCTGGGTGTAACAAGCTGACCACCAGCTGGCATCCACCACAGACAGCTTTAGTATGGGTCTACAGCGGGAAAATGTGATACTTATTATGAGTATGTTTGCAGCAATAAACCCTTTTAGAAAAAAATTCTATTCTTGGCAGGACATTATACTCCCTGACTTAAAAGGTCTTTTCCATATCTAATTCATCTGATTTAAATCAAGATTTCTGAATTGGGAGGAACTGTATCTGGATTTTACAGCTAAGGCAGAAGGTCAAAAGAAGATAGACTATTCTTTAAAATGTATTCCTTGGGAGAAAGCAGTAGAATCTAGGAAGAAAACAACACCACGTTCCTATACACATATATTTGGGAGAGGGGTATATAGCTCAGCGGCACGAGATGATCTAAAGACGTTTGCCTTGTTACTTTCTGCGTGATGTTGAGAAGTTTGTATAACCTCCGAAAAGAGTGATATTCTATTGAAGTGTGGTAATCATCCAGAGCTTTTGTTGTGATTACGTGACAGAACAGAAAAAGTGTGCGTGGGGTACAACACAAGCAGTATCAGTTATTATTTAAGTTCTATAAACAGGGCTCTAAAGTCAAAAAACAGGCAGATGACAACAGAAGACACTTAATTCTAGAACCAAGAATTGCATGAAAATAGAAAGCATATTGCAATTCATGCTGAAGAGAGATGACGCCCTCATTTTAAAGTAACGAGGCAAAGACTGGCGAGATAGCTGAGCCGCCTAAAGCGCCTACCTAGACACACACACACACACACACGCACGCACGCACGCACATGCACACGCACACGCAGTGTAACAACAGACTGGGAGAATTGAGAACAGTGATGAGTCCTTGGTGAGGCGCAGGGCCCCACACTGGTTTCCCAGGGGCGGCGCCATCACCAAGTAGCTTCCAGCCCCACCCTTCCAAGCATGTGCGAGAAGGGACAGCTGGAGGGGGAGGCAAAGTTCACTAACGCACCTGGCGGGCTGCAGATGTCTGCCTTCCCTTCCCCGACATTTGAAGAGCATGGCACCCAGTGTATGGTAGGGTTTCAGAGCGCATGCCCAGAGAGCAACCACAGCGATTTGCTTTCATTTACATTTAGTAGTGGCTCAACCCAGAACAGATAAGGAAGGTGGAAAGACCTCAGTGCTCCTGGAGTGGTCAGCGCTCATGAAGGCCATTGCAGTCGTAAAGGTCACGGTGTGAAGCTGCTGCCTAAGCCAGGCCTGGTTAGCCTACGACACGGCCTGGCTCCCTGGGGCCAGGTCGCTCATGTGAATCTACTTTACTACAGATCCATTTTCCTCCACACACGTGGAAGCATCTGCCTTGGCGTCAGGCCCAGGTGTCTGCCCTTCATTTCTAAATTATACTCAAAACGCACCCCAAGTGGCATTATGAAACATCTCTGGCTGTCCCTGTCCTCACAGGCTTTTCTTTCTGTTGGAGCCCATAAGTTATGTTTCATTTGGATTATTTATTTCTTACCAACTACATTGCAAGTCTATTGTTTTACTTTTATTTTAAATTTATGTAATTGGTCCAGGGTCTCACTCTGCAGCTCATAGTGATCCTCCTGTCTCAGCCTCACCAGTGCTGGTATGATAGGCTTGTGTCACCACGCCTGGACTCAGTGGCCAGCTCCGTGTACCTGGGGGTGGGTCTGGCACAGCATGTGGTGCCAAGGATCAAAACCTGGTCCTTGTGCTTGCATAACAGGCATTTAGCCTGCTGAGCTACCTCGCTGGCCCTTACATTGCAAGTCTAATAGTCTATATTTCTCTCTCTTTCTTTTAAAATTACCCTTAGGGCTGGAAAGAGAGCTCAGTGACATAAACATCTGCACAAGGACCCTGGTTCGATTTCCAGTAAGCTTGCCGTACTGCTCTGGAACCCTGTGGTGTGCCATGTGGACTACTGAAACTCAGCATGGTGGCACATGCCTATAATCCCAGCTCTGGGGAGGCTGAGACAGGAGGATCACTATGAGCATTAGCTCCGTGGCAAGACCCTGTGTCCAACTGCCCCCCCAAAATCTCTTAGAATTTGCTGTTAGAGATACTTAATGACTAATTTTTGTTTTTTTCTTTATAATTCTTTATTTTTTATTGTTTTAAAATTTTTAATAGGAAATAACAATATGATAGTTTCAAAACACATTGGTAGTGCATTCACAATAATTGATACATTGAATTTTGTTGTCCTCATAGTAGTTATACAGAGCACAGTGTGTAGACATGATAAATTTTCTAATGTATATTAGTAGGGGAGGAAAAAAAGAAAAACAACTACAACAACAACAAAAATTTTATCTTCTCTTTGTACAAAGAGAGAGTACTTGTATATATAGTCTAATGTTCCATAATTGTAGTGGGATACCGGTGAAACTGGCATTGTTGGAGCCTGTTGGTATACTAATGACTAATTTTTGGTTAAGTGATTTGTGACAGAAATATTAAAACTGCCGAAGCGAAATAATTTATTGAATAAACAAAAAATGAGTGAAAACGATAAAAAGTTCTTGCGGTTCTTTTTTTAATTTGCTTTTGTTTGCATTTGTGTTTTGTGGGAATCAGTTTTGGATTTGGTCCAAAAAATGATTTGTTTTTCAAAAGTTTGGGTGAGCACGGCCTCTGCACCGATTCTTTTAGGTTTCACCATTTGTGATTGATTTTGGAGTCTGTTCAGACAAGATACCATGTCTGCATCCTGTACTCTGAGCCACTACTATGAAGACAACAATACGCAATGCATTAATGATTGTAGCTGTCTTACAAACCTGTTGTGAAACTGCCTCATTGCTATTTCTTTCTCATTAAAATTAATAATAATAATAATAATAATAATAATAATAATAATAATAATAATAATAATAATAATAAAAGAGTACAAGCTCACACCTGCCCTGGAGACCAACAGCGACCGAGGGCGAGGCCGCATCCGTCCACTAGATGGCAGCCGACTGCCGGAGGAGGAGCGCAGAGCCCCGGCGGCGCCCCCGGGGATCGCTCGTTTCCACTGAGCTGTCTCCGGCCTCCGGTCTTGCCAACAACTCCTTAATTTCTATAAAGTTTTTCAGCCTTCCCTTTCCAGAGATTTAAAAACTGATTGCAAAACATTCCATGAACTATACCGGCCAGATATTTTTCCACTACCACATCTAACCCTAGTCTAACCTTTTCTTTCTCTGAACTTTCTGAAACTAGAAGTGGTGTCCTGACTTAAAACGGAGATTAAACTGCCACGCGAAAAATCTGCATTATTCCGAGAAACAGAGAAATCACACACATTCTTATTGCTACGAAGTGTGTAATTTAAGTTTTACATAGGAGTTACTTGACTCTGTACCAAAGGTGGGAAAGGCGCCCGCGCACGGGCCGGGGCTGCAGAGCTCGGGGGGTCCGGTTGAACTTGCCTGAGACCAGCGTGCGGCTTCTTTCCGGGGTTCCCAAAAAGCACAGGGTCGTGTAGGAGCCTGGCTAGCTTTCTGCTACCCTAATTCTGGGTCAAATCTTTTCCTGCTCCCCTTTTTTTGTGGCATGGAGCTATAGCTGCAGCTTTTGAAAAAAAAAAAAATTTTAAAACGTTGAGATAAATTACTGCGTTACTGGGCTTGGGTTTGAAATTTTCACTTGTCCGGTCTCCGCCTCCCGGAGCGCGGGGATTGTAGGTGCAGCGCCACCGCTGCCCGCTGACGCGCTGCTCCTGTGGTCTGTCTTCGAGGAACGGTAATAAGATTCGCCTAAGAAATGAACAGCTCTACTTGCACCCCCAAATTAATGAGGTCGCACAGGGGAATGGTGTGGCTCCCACGTCTTTGTTTGTGTATTTATTTGATACAGGGTCTCGCTACGAAGTTCGGACTCCTAGTGATCTTCCTGTCTCAGCCTCCCGAGCCCTGGGATTGCAGGCATGCGCCACCACTTGGGGCTCTGGGACAGCACGGCGCTCCCGGGGTTGTGGGGCCAGCACACCAGGGATTGGACTTGGGACCTTGCGCTTGCGAAGCAGGCGCTTAGACTGCTGAGCTATTTCCCCAGCCCCCGTGTTTTTTCTTTTTAAACTTTGTTTATTTATGTTATGTTATAGCCAGCTCAGTCTGCCCTGCGGGTGAAGGTGGCGCAGCATGCGGTGTCGGGGATGGGACCGCGGTCCCGCGTGGTTGCCTAAGCAGGGGCTTTAGACCGCTGAGCCATTTCACCAGCCCCCCATGATTTCTTTAGAGTCTAGTATTTCTCCATCATCGTTAATACGACTTGCATGAACAGCATCCAATTAATTTATACTTACACTTTAAATTTATGTATGTTATAGTAAAACAGACATTATTGCAAGTGGGCTGATTAAAAGCTTTATATTTATTAAAAGCTTTATATTTGTTGCCTCTTAGTATTCATACTTGATTCAGTTAAGTGAAGGTGAGACTTTTAACAAGAGCTGTGGAGTTTTGACATTTTAAATCTAAGAACATCACTGCTAGAGTTTTGTCAGGCGAATCCGCGCTATCGCAACGATAATTTAGCAACTTCCGGGCTGCGCCCCTGCAGCTCTGCGCTCAGCTACTCAAGAGCTGAGCACGTAAGGTGCACCTTTGCCCGCCTCTATCACGCACCGCTAGAAACAGTATTTGAGTATAGTTTCTGTACTTTAAGTCTAATTTCAGTCTTTTCTGTGTATCCTTAATTGCCCTCAAAATCTGTCATAGACCACCTAGAAGGATAAAAGAAACAGTCCGGTTATTTGCAGCTCTGACTGCCTTTGTCTGCAGGCCTGATACAAAGGCTTTGTCCGGACAGTGACTTGGGTACAACTGTTCACTTAGCCTAAGGTGTAACTGGGGAAGACAGTATTGGCTGCAAGCTCATTAGTTAATTCTTCAGTGAATATTTACTTTGTGCCTAATGTTGCTAAAACAAAATAGTATCTTGGCAGACAGGAAACGAGAGGGGTCTAGCGCTTCTTGCAAAGTATATGTTTTTCTGCCCTTGCCCAAAAGGCCTACTTTATGTCATCTGCAATAATCTCATTGTCAGAAGTAGCTGGCTCATCTCTGTGTATCTTGCAAAGATGATCGAATTGCAACCAGGCTGTTCGTCCACACTGTTTATTCAGAATGTGCATTCCAAGCCTTCAACGTGGAGCCTGTCACTCTGCGGATGCTGAATGAATGAGTGAGTGAATGAATCAGTGAATGACTGAATGAGTGACTGAGTGAGTGAAATGCTATTGGTCTTTTAAGTGGATATTGACCTTTTGGGACACATTTTGATTGTTTATTTCAAGTTCATGTATGTTTGCTTGACTCATTTATTACTGTTCCAGGAATCAGTTTTGTCTTGGCTAATGGATCTTCCTGGATAAGTCCGAGCCGAAATTTAAATTCTTTGTAAAATGGCTATTTGAAGGTTTTTCAATTGGTCTTTCCTCCTTGACTATCTGGGAAGAGACCACATCTCTCTAGGTTGCCTAAGAATATAGTGACTGTGTCTTTATTTCTAAATGAGGCCACTTTTGCGAATGAAAGGCCTTTTTACTAATTATGCTAGAAAAAAGGTGAAAATTAGAATTTCCACAATCAGGATGGATGATTATCCTATTTAATGTTGTATTTTTAGTTTGACTTTTTTTTATAGATTCTGTCCACAATTGAAGGTAAATAAATGTACATAACTAGTTCCAAAATAGGCAATGAGCTTTTTATAGGTTGGAAAGGCTCTGAGGTACCATTCTACTTTCTTATAAATTCTTAATACTGTGGATATTAATTTTTTATTTTTAATGGTTTTATTGAGGTATAATAAGTGAGCAAACTTTCACATGTTGAGGGTGTACATTAATGAACATATGTACCATTTCCAAAAGAGACAAAAAGGGAAATTACTTTTTGGGGTGTTAGATTTGTACATTATTTTGATTTTTATTCTTTTACTGGATCATTTGTTTTGTTATTTTGTTTTCTGAAATCAACAGATAGATACTTGAAATACTAGCTTGTAATCTGCTATGTAATATGAAAATATTTCTCTCAGTTTGTGGTTTTTGTCATTTAGTTAATGCTTCTTTCAAAAGTAGAAATTCTTAATTTTGATGGAACTTATATCAGCTTCTTTTATGAATCATGTTTTCTTTTATAGTATCAAAGAAATCTTTCACTAACCTAGGAGGAATAACTGATTCATAATCGAGACTGACCACGAGAATTAAAAAAAAATCATTTATTATTTATTGGGTACAGGGTCTCGCTACACAGCTCGGCCTCATGGTGATCCTCCTGTCTCAGCCTCCTCAGTGCTGGGATTACAGGCCTGTGCCACCAAGCCTGGTTGCTAGCTGGCTCCCCATGCGGTACAAGGGATGGAACCTGGTCCTTGAGCTTGGACACTGAGCTATCTCCCAGCCCTGACCAAGGAGAGTTTAAATGAAATAAAAGCAGATAGTCGAGAACTAAGACATCTAGTCATCCTTATTGACATTTTTATGTATATTATTTCTGTCTTATATTAATCAGACTTCTGAAGTTCATGATCAAAACTGATTTCTATTTTAAATATACAATATGTTTGATTCTCACATATTTATTTTTTAATGTATTTAGTACAAGGTCTACAGGGTCTACACAGTCTCACTGTGTAGATCAGACTCATAGTGATCCTCCTGTTTTCAGCCTCCCAAGTGCTGGAATTATAGGTGCACACCACCACACCCAATCTCAATTACCATCTCAGTGTGCCCTAGGCACCGGGCCGGCATGGCACCCTGGGGATTGAACCCTGGCTGCTGTGCTCTGCCTAAGCAGGTGCTTTAGTCTGCTGAGCTATCTGGTCAGTCCTATCTAACGTATTTAAAATACCTTCTTGATCAAAGGTCCTCGGGGAAAGGTCATGAAAGGTCCTAAGCAGCCATGAAAGCATCTTTACGATGCTCTGTCTTCAGCTCCATTACTAATTCTATCTTCCCAGGTAGACGGCAAGCCAGGCTCTGTGATTCTTTGAATTCATCTGCTACTATGTATTTCTGTAGGCATTTCCTTTTTTTACATAAGCATTATTATTATTATTATTATTATTATTTTGGTGAACAATTAGAACATTTTTCAACCATCTGTTTTCTTCCAGAATTGCTGCTTTAACCTATTTGTTACTCAAGTTCTAGATGCATCTTTCTAAAATACAGTTGTGATCATACCTCCCTCTTTTTTATATTTTTGTGGCACTGGGAATTGAACTCAGGACCTTGCACTTCCCAGGCAGGGACTTATGCTTCTGAGCCATATACCTGGCCCCATACCACATTATTGTCTCAAATTCTCCCATGGATTCTCCTATCTCTTAGTCCTTGATATTCTAACTAAGAGGGTTGATTACCTGTATAAAAATTTCAAAACTCCTCAAAG
>PVKN010033809.1:0-11962 GCA_004027915.1 Capromys pilorides
TGGAGCCATTGCCACCAGATTGGCCCCATTCATTCCCATTTCCAGTCCTTTTGTCCCTAGGTCCTTCCTCCCCTTAAAGCAGTTCTCCAACATGAGTGACATCAGAATTTTCTGACAAGTTCTCACTCAATACTGAGGCTCCACACAGTGAATGCCACTGCCCTATAGGAACCACCCAGAGATCCAGGCAGAAAGTGGCCATCTGTGGCCTTCATTCCACATCTTAAGCCAAGACAGAACTCTTTAGAGTTTGCAATTTACAGAGCATAGTTTTTGATAATCTATTTTTAAACCTGAAGTTAGCTTGTGAATAGACATTCTTCTTTCCAGTCCTCCTACTCGACATCCTTTTCTGGAGTGCCTGGTTCCTGGCTAGGACACGTTAAGGATGGAGAGATTGGATGCTTAAATAGCAGCATTATCTTAGCTTCAGACTCTAGTTCCTTCTTCATCTCTGTAGAAGGGCACCTCTTGTCCTTCTATGGGTTAGACAGTGTACTGGCTGCAGGTCTCTTAACCCAACTGTGTTAGTGAGACTGCGTGGCTTTCCAAACAACCAAGTTATACAATCCTTCTAAAATTAGGCTCAGCTTAGAGTCTGTGTGACTTGCTGAAAGATCTTCCTGCAGTATTTTATTATACTCATTACTTGAGTTCTGATTATCTACTTGCTGATTTATTTGGACAAATGTTGTGTGCAATTATGCTCTTTTAGAAAATTGTCTCTTATGTACTCGAATGAGTAAAAAGTCACACAAAAGCATTCACACTCCTACCACAGAACAAGTCTAACTTCAAAGTGCCTCGTTTCAATTTCTTATCTTACATTTTGTCAGGGAGATAATTATTACTATGCTAGATTTTGAGAGGGTATTTCTTTTTAATGTCAGCAAGGAGAAAACTGTACTAAAGATGCTGAAGTTAAAAGCTGCCAGTTCTAAATTGCAGGTAGGTTCACTCCCTTATTCATTCAGATTTCTTAGACTTACAGGCAAATACAATTTATAGGTATAAATGCTCATCTTCTTCCATCTGCACAGTCAGGTCCTTAATTTGCTCATGGCTTAACTTTGGAAACTTGCCTCATAGTTTCCTGAAACCAACACAGACTTCTTCCCTAAACTCTTACCAGCTAGATTCTTTTTAAACTTCTTCTTTTTTTAATTTTATCAAGTGTAGGCTGTTCGGATAATTTAAGTGTTATCTATCAAAATCTTGCTGTATCATTTTAAGGCATAGCTTAATAGCTATACAACTCAACCTTTCCAACATAGCTTCCCCCACCTGCCTCCTCTCACTTCCCACCCCCACCAAGCCTCTTAGAGGAGGACAGGGAAGTATATAGCATGTGGGACCTCAGGGCGGAAGATACACACTTGTCTTATTACTCTCTGGTCCTGGATTGGGGTGCAGACTGCCTGGCTACCTAGAATAAAAATCAACTTGTCTGTGCTGCTCTAAGATACTGAGGAGTGCCCCTCTTCAGAACTGTACAGCTCTGGTCTCCTACGTGAAGTCCTCTTGCTGATCTCACATCTCACCTATGGGTCCGTGCCAAGTACATCCTCTTTCCCTCTTGAAATTTAGAAGAACATCTGGATCTGCTGCACATCACACACAAACCAGTAGCCTGTAGTATTGACTACCACCTGCATCCCAGGGTTGCTTGAAGCCATACCTCATGGTGGTGCCCTCCAGGACTGCATATAAGATAGGAGTTGGAGGCACACAGTTGTAAGCACCTGTCAAATCAAATCACTTAGCAACCTTAAAATAAGTGTAGTTCACTCTTCATAACTGAACTCTAGTTAATGCCAAATTAAGAGTAAAGTACACTGATGTCAGCAATTTAATTTGATATGCATCACAAATAAGATGGATGATCACATAAAAATGAAACAATTACTTAGAAATAAGATAGATGGATAAAAAGGGGTGTGGTTAAGCCCATATATAGTGACATATTAACAACTATCCAGTCTGCTTGTTGGGTACAGCAATAGTCTTTGTGCTTTTTTTTTTTTTTTACAGCTTTGCTATGTTTCTAAAAATTATCATACTAACAAATGAGATCTTTTCTCCAGGCCAGCATGCTTTGCATAATACTGCTCACAAATAGTACCACATCCATCTTCATTCTCAGAGGCTTCTTTCATTCCTTGTGATTGAGGCTCGTGCACTCATTCAGCAAACTTGATATTGAGAACCTATTATGGACCAAACACATTGCAGGGCCTAAAGCTATGGAGATGGATCTTTTGAAAACTCTGACCTATTAGACTTTGAGTGAGATAGAAGAAAGAATTAAGGGCAATTCTCATGAGTTCAGTTTAGTGTCTATGCTGATGTTGGTGCCATTAATTAGGACAGGAGAGATGGGTGCGGGCTTAGACTTAGAACTGTAGAGGAATCTCAATTTTATTGAAAGCACCTGCTGTCATCCATGTGGAAGCATACGCTAGTTAGAAATTCTGCTGTGTTGTATGAGGAGGCGTACTGTGTTGTTTCAATGCTAGGGATTGGACCAAGGTCTTATACATGGCAGGCAAGCCCTGTCCTGCTGAGCTAAACATCTAGCTCAAAATTAATCATGGGAGGAAAAGCAAAAAGAGCATGTAAAAAGGAAAAAAGGGACATTTGAAACCAGAACAGCTAGGAATCATATTTAAGATATGGGCAACAGAGGTGGGCAAGAAAAAGTGAGTGCGAAAGGAGGTACAGAGATATGAAGAGTATCAGAAAGGGTTCAAGTATTAGAGGCTGTATCTTTGATCTGTAGAAAATGGTAACTTCAGATAGTTTTTCTGAATCAATCTTGTTAAGCAATGCCTCAACCAAGCAATGTCTCTACCAAGTCTAAGAGGTAGTCTCTTCTGGAGGCCACACATTGAATCCTGCGGATGCTCACTTTGTATATCTGAAAACCATATGCTGCCAGAATCTGTGCCCATGTGCCCATGTTTCCCTTGTGTGGTGTTGCCATTGGTACCTTCCATTGTCATGGGCAAAGGAGCAAAACTGAAAAAGAAAGGGGGCAGATGTTATGGTTATTGTAGATAAACGGTCTTGAAATATTTCAAACACAGAAAAGAGGAGGATCATTGTAATCCTCTTGTGAGACCCAGATATATAAACATGTTCCATTCAAAAGAATTTCAAATGGTAGCAACTTGTACAAAATTCACACTGTGAGCAGCAATTTGCTTATACTGTAGTATCATCTATTATATTCAGTTAAAGTTGTGGTTTGAGACTCAATCAAAAATATTTTAATTTGTACGAAGTTTTGTTATTGTTGTTGCTGACCTATAATTTTATAAAAAGGATAAGCAGCAGGAGTTTATACCCTTGGAAGTCAACCCTGGTAATCTGGGAGAAAGTTCTCCATTAAAACAGTTGTGTGTGTTTCCTGTGAATAGAACTCACAACCTGTTCTCTGATGTTTCTGAGGCCTGCTAATGAACTTGAATTTGAAACTGTCTATTTCTAGGTCAGTGTGGAGGGAGATTAGCCCAGTGGGTGGTAGTTTCAAATTACTCTTTTGTTGCTTTCTTTTCCTTTTCAGATAAAATTATCTGACTTTGGTTTCTGTGCTCAAGTTTCCAAAGAGGTGCCAAAGAGGAAATCGCTGGTAGGCACGCCCTACTGGATGGCACCCGAGGTGATCTCTAGGCTGCCTTATGGAACAGAGGTATGTGGTGACAGCTGTGGTAGACAGTGGCAGGGCTTGGACAGGCTGAGGGTGCAGTGACTTTCCAATAGTTGGTGACCACAGATCAGGGCGATGACTTTAGACTCCACATTCACTGACTGGAAAAGCAGGTAGTAGCAGGAAGGACTCTGCCCACCACTGCGGACATCAGAAATATTCACAGATCTTTTTATTCCAACACTGCCATGGATGCTCAGGTGCTGGGGAATCATTCAAGCTCTCCTCCCACACTTAGCAGCCACACAAACCAAAGTAATGAGACTTCAGGTGCTGCTAGACATGTGTAGGTGAACAAGCAGGATGTTGCAGAGGAAAAATGGACCAGAGAGAGTGCCACAAGATACATGACATGATAATGAACAATAGTGTGTTCTTGTAGAAAAAATACTCAGATACCAATGTAGTATATTTGACAGTATAGAACAATGTCTCTTTCCCCCAAGAAAAGAGATCAGCATTCACAACCTGTCAGAGCACAGGACTTGGAGATGTGAGCTGGAGGGACAGAGGGTGTGGATCAGAGGCCTCCTAGGGAGGAAACAGGATAAGCTGGAGCTCCAAGGCACAGTGGGCCACATTCTTGTGAAGGTCACAGAGCTCATTTTGACTGAGCATATCATGGTGCACATGGTGAAGAGAAGAAGCTCGGAAGACGTGGAGTGAGCCAGTGGGAGAAGGACATCTCCTAAGCCCGGCAGACTCTGTGCTTTCCCTTCTTTGTGAGACCTCAGATGAGCACTCAACTTCTTTTCCTTATCATGGTGCCAGGAGAAGAACACTGAAAGAAGTGTACCAGTAGTGCAGCGACCAGATAAGATGTGCATTGAGTCGTGACAGGAAGTGACTAGGTTGGGGATTGACAGCACTGCTGCAGCTTCTCAGTGTCCCGCCTTCCCTATCTCTACATGAAGGAATTACTTGTCCTTCTCTTTTCTCCATTCTCTTAAAATGGTTCACGTGATGCAGGTTTTGGGAATCCTGTTTCAAAAGAATGAAAACATAAGGAGAAAACTCCAAAGTAAATGAAGAAATAACTATTTTTAAGAAGCAAAAGAATAAAAGTAACCAGGATATATTCTGCAATGTGCAGTGCAGCTCTTTGCAGTTTGTTATGACCATGTCAAATAATTTTCTTATGGTCTAAACTTCCTATTTTCATAATAGAAAATAGTTTTTCATCTTCTCTGATAGCCTGTTAAGTGCAGAAATAACAGGAAAAAATTAAAGTTCAGTGTTTCACAAAGCTAAGGTAATCACTCAGACCTAACTGGAGGAAACTTGACTAGAGTAATATTGAAACAGGAAACAAAGATGATTATCAAAATAGGGAATAATAGTCATACAGTAGTTCAGTTTATAAACCTGTATTGTAAATTTTGAAATATTCTATCATATTGATTTATGACTAAGTATGAATCAAGTTGGTTTCTTTGAATGCACCCAACATTCTAGAATATTCTCCCTGCCTAATAACCAGTGGATATGTGCCCAACAGGTGGACATCTGGTCCCTTGGGATCATGGTGATAGAGATGATTGATGGTGAGCCTCCCTATTTCAATGAACCACCCCTCCAGGCAATGAGGAGGATCCGGGACAGTTTACCTCCAAGAGTGAAGGACCTACATAAGGTGAGAAATGTGTATTGCTAGGTCCAAAATAATTACTGGATTTTGTAGCCTCCTTGTGGCTTTAAAGATTGGCCTATCACATCCAGTAGGTAATAGATCGTGGTGTAAGAGCACACAGACTTAGGAATTGGTTACCTAGTTTGATTCTTCATTCCCCGGACTAATGACTAATGATTCCAGAGTTCAGCTGTGAAATGAGATAGGAACAGCTTCTCTATCAAAGGGCACTTAAAAGAGTGAACTTAGTCACAGAGCACCTGTTACTGCCTGGGGACTCTAACCACCTGGGATACTAGAGCACAGGACCCCAGATGACCTGACTCTTACAGAGTTTGTATTTTATCTGAGGAAGTTGATAATAAAATAAGTGGAGGAGCAGAATAATGTCAGAGAGTGGTACCTGCTGCAAAGAAAATAAAGCACTGTGTCATGGTAGAGAGCAGAAGAGGCATTGAGAGGTGACATAGCTTGGACAGTAAAGGGAGCCCTTCCTGGGAAGGATCACCTGAGCTGAGCTGAACCCGAAAGAGAAGAACACAAGAGCCATGCAGAGATCCCAGCAGAAGGAACACCAGGCCCAAGCACCTAAATCTAGGAGGCAGAAGCGTCATGTAGCTGTAGCAACAGGAGCGAGAAGACAGGGTAGGTGGGCTGGATTTTACACTGAGTGAAGAAAAAATTAGTGTCACTGTAGAAGGGGCTACACAGGTTCTTCTCTATTATTCAATGATTGCCCACTAGAACCAAGTTGATGATACAGGGCTGAGTCTGAAAATCACCACTTCCAGAGCTGCCTCTTCCCTGCAGGGCTTGCTGGGAAAGGCCCTTTCCTTTGGAACTTCTGTGATCACTCATCAGCCACACCTCCCTTCCCTTCTTCTTGACCATAAGAAGGAACATGAGGCTGATTTTTGGAGGAGATTAGTTTGTAATGGGAAATTAGTAAGAGAGATTTGTCTCTTTTCTGTCCCTTGTCTGAAGTAAGAGCCTCAGTAAAATTATTCACATAGGCTCCAGGGAGCTGCCAAAAAAGAAAAAGGAAAAAAAAAAAAGGAAAGTATTTGAAACAAATAAGAATTGAAACATTTGCTGGGTTGGACTAAGCTTAAGTAATGAAAAGTGACAAAAATATACTGTAGGAAAATAGTCCCGTGCTCAATAATAGTGAATACTAATGCTCATCAGAGCCATGTAGAAGGCCATCATGAATCTTAAAGGCAAAAAATGAGAAAGTACACTGTGTTCTCCAAATGGATAAGTAACACATGGTGTAGTTGGTCAATAAATGCTATGCAACAAAGGAAGAGACTGTCATCACACACAGCAGGACTAAATCTCAGGGACACCATGCTAAGGGAAGACAGCCAGACAGGGAAGAGTCCACAGCAGATAATTCTACCTCTACAAAGTAAGAGAGCAAGCAAAACTGATCTGTGCTATCAGAGGGCAGGCAGGGGGTGACCTTCTGCAGAGGGATGGCTCTTGTCAGAACAGAACCAAGGTGGCCTCCAAGAATGGTAGAAAGACTCTAGATCCTGACAGGGGTGAAGAGTAAATACATGTAAGTGAAAAACCTACTGACCATCCACTTCATATGAATGCGCATGAGTGCAGGGAAGATGGATGTCACACAATTTATAAACAAATAATAATCATTCATAAGAAATTAATGGGAAAATGCTATATGTCCGATTTCCTTAGAAAATCTTGTTTCTCCTGAAGCAAGGGGAATACATAAAGCCCAGATGGTGGTAGTTGTTGAAAACCTGAAACTGTTCCGTGTTTTTCATTGTACTTCATCACATGTGTGGCCTGCACCTTTGTGTGCCCATTGCTTTACAGCATTGTACTTCTCAGTGTTATTACCACTGCTCTTTTATCTGTTAAATACATTTTCATTCTTAGTTGCACCATCATTTACCCATGTTATTTAAAACTTGAAGACAGTAAGAAAAACAGCATGTGCTAATAAGGCTTCTTCTTAATTTTCCTTGCCAAGTATCTTTCTCCTTAAAGGGACTTTCTAGAAATTGTCCATAGGATTCTCTGGATAAGCACCTTGAGGAACTGGCCTGGGTTTTTGTGCTGTTCCTTAGGATAATATCTGTGTTTTCACAGGTTTCTTCAATGCTCCGGGGATTCCTCGACCTGATGTTGGTAAGGGAGCCCTCTCAAAGAGCCACCGCCCAGGAATTGCTTGGACATCCATTCTTAAAATTAGCAGGGCCGCCATCTTGCATTGTTCCCCTCATGAGACAATACAGGCATCACTGAACAGAGGACTCACATAAGTGACAGAGCTGGGCTAAGACATGAAAACTATTCAGGAGAACATGAGGAAAACCACAAAACACGCAAAAGCCTGTGCATTCTAGACCAACCAACTGATTGGTGGGACTGTGTGATGACCGGCAGGGTTCGACAGACCAGGGCATCTTCTTGTGTCTTAAATAGGCATCTCTCCACTGACAGCTGGCATGGTCATTTGGAGCATGGCTTTAATAAGTCATTATTATATTTCTCAGCCCTTCATCCAGCAAATCAGAAGGACTCAGTAAAACTCCGTTATGATATATCCTAGCCACATGCAGGGTACCGCGTAGGATTTTCTATATTGAAAGAATACTTTTCTGGCAAAAAATAAAAGAAAGAAAGGAAAACAAAAAGCACTTTTTTCTTAATGGTAGCAGTGTAATGTATTTTGCAATGAATTTGTAATTTTTCTGTACAATAGTTTTGATAATTTATAGTACTTTGATGTCACGTAGCCATTGTATCGGTTGAAGTAATACTTGTTTACTAGCAGGAGTTTGAACAAAGCCTTTCCTACTTTTTTATCCCTTTCAGAAAACCAACAATTCTTTAGGAACTTTGAATACCGAATGACTCTCAATCACCGTCAGCTTTAGTAGAATATCTTTCTTATCTTAACAAGTGTCTTATGTGATGGAAGAAGAAATAAGAGTGATGGTGATGGTGCGCACATTTCATTTATCCAACCAAAAACAATGAAGCAAAACTTGAGCCACAGTATTCCATCAAACTATTTTTTGGGATAAAGCTAAATATTTAGAAAAATCATATTTCCTTTGAGGCTTCTAAAATAAATCCACTTATTGCCCACTAGGATATTTCCCCTTATGCCCACCCTAGAATAGGCATGAAATTACCCATTCCAGGGAAATGGAATTGTGGCCAAATTTCCCTTCCAGGAAACCATGTTCAGTGCTAGGAACATTGGACTCAGTTCCCCAAGTCCAGTGTTTCAGGGAGACCTTGGAAATTCCAGGTTCACCAAGGGAGAGAAGAGTGAACAAGGCAAGATGTTTGGTTCTGTTTGTCACTGTTTTTAAAACTGTATGCTAGCACACCAAACTCTTGTCTGTATTTCCCTGCGTACCACAGTATTAATCGCTATTGTTCATGTTTCGTGCTGGAAGTCTGAAATGATATCAGCTAGAGGGTGAATTAGGAAGGGGGGTTTTGCCCCAGGTATGATCTGATGTCAGTTGTGACCATGTTTTAATGTGTTTCCGACATAGGAGAGTTGTGCTGCTGTCTAGATCTTCTTGAATGTTGATAAAAATGAATGACTACTACAATACATTTTGTGTTGCTTGTTGGATGAATTTGCATGTTAACTGTAGGCCAATATAGATTTGCCTTTCAAACTCTGGAGGAGCTACATAGTCATCATTAGTTTTATTAATTATGCATCAGACAAAAGCCATTTGTTACCAAACTGGAAGCCAGAGACTTCTTAATAACTTCACATACTGTAACAAGTACGAATTTAAATTTGTGAAAATTCTCTGGTTGCTCTAAGCATAATTATGAACTTTTGTAATTAATAGGTTGCTAATTATTTATTATAGTTAAAAGGATAAAAGGCATAAAATGATCTTCAACTGATTTCCAGTTTTCCCCAAAGCTGGAAATGCCTCACCATAAATAGAACCTATAAATTTGTTTCAAAAAACACAGCAAATAAATGCTTTATGTAAAATATTAAAGTATTAATATAAATATGTGAGAATAAAAGCAATCTAAATCCAAAACAGTGACAGTCTTAAAAGTTCATGAAGCAGATTGTCTTAATTTAACAGGACTATGTAGAAGTAGAAAGAAAAGAAAGAGAAAATCTTTTTCTAACCGTGACAAACATTAAACTCATTGCAGAAAATAGTGGATTTGGGGATTCAGACATTTCTGATGGTGTGATGGAATTTTTTTCTGTAATTTTCCTATCATTGGGTATTTTTAAAGTATCTTCATTGAGTTTACCAATAGTCGACTCTAGATTAAAAGCATCTGTGAGCGCTAACTATTGGCAGAAACTGCACTTGCAAATAAAAATAAATGTTTGCCTTTCCCCCTATGCTGTTATTGTAAACTCCTGATTTCCCAAATTTGTCTTACTGCGTAACAAAGAATAATTCCTTTGGGAATGGGGAATGTAAATGAGTTGGTTTAAAGTTATATATAGCATCATGACGACATGAGCTGAAGACAAACATTGTTGTCTCCAGAGAGTAGGACTGTGGTAGAGATACCACTGCTAAGAAAAAGTTACTCAGTTCTGGATGGCCAAATGCATGGGAAATGAGATGCAGAGCTGAAGAATCACTCCACCTCTATGCTTCAAAGCTTCTGAACTGATTTGTGGACTTTACCAACTAACTATGGAAAGATCTTGGGTTGAAGAAGGCAGTGAGGGTTGGCAGTCTGGAAGAGAATATAGGGTCCCCTCCTCTTTGGATGTTAAGGGAGACACTAACACTGATTTTGAGGAGGGTATTATGTATGAAAAGCACAATTTATTTCTGGACACTTGGTAAGGTGAAATCCACAGGAAGTAGCCTGAGATAATAGGATGGGAAAGACCATACTATATCCTGGGCCAAAGAAGGGAAAGATGGAGGCAACCTTTCTTAGATCAACTCCTTGGCCCACAGTGAGACAAAAGACCCTCTAGCTGATATGTTCTTGTTCTCTTGGCTCTGTCTGGTGCTGCATGGAGAAGAAGCAGAGAGGGTGACAAATCACTTAACTAAAGAGATGCTCAACTCCCAGGGTGCACTGGATGCCTGCCCCATAGGGGAATGACTGGAGCTATGGCTTGGCAGAGCTGAAACTCTGGAATCCACATACATCAACTGCCAATTCCCCAGCCTTTTTCTTTCATGAATCTGTTTCATGGGAGCTTGTTTTTCCATGAGACAGGGGCTTAGAGAAATCCTTTAGGGATAATTCAAAAAGGCATGCAACTTGGGTCCCTTGCATGCACAGTTGGCTCTAGGGTTCTAACACCATTGCTGGTGGCTACCAAGTGGTGCTCATTCAGTAATGCCCTGGAGGAGCTATAAATATGAATGAAACTTCTCTAGCTGACTCACTGCTTACCTCCTACTGTGTGGGCCAGTACTGGTCTGTGGTCCAGGTTCTGGGGGTTGGAGACCCCTGATACATGCCAATACCATTCTAAACAACAGAGATGGTAGTTACTGGGTGAAACGAGAATGAGGTTGAGGCTCCTCTGCTTCATTCCAGTAACATCGCAAGGCAGCTGACTACACACGACAAGTTTTCCAGAACCTTGCTTCCTTAGACTGGGGGCATGTGTCAGCAAGAAAACCCCGTGATCTCAGGACACTTAAAAGAAAGAAGGAATGAAAGAACAAAACAAATGCTGCCACTGTCTCCCTCCTGCTAACTCTTTATCTGGCAATAACTCAGTCTGAGAAAAGGAGGGCTATGTTATTATTGAACTAGAAGGAGACTGAGTGTTTAAAACTAGATTGGATAAATGTAATCAAACTGAGTTATGGTTGCATCCCTGTTGTTCAATGGGAAAAATACACTGCATAGCAATTACTGGAGAAAAAAAAGTCATTACATAGGGGTCAGTGAGATGGTTCAGTGGTCTAAAGCACCTGCTTAGGAAAGCTTAGGCAACCACCGGGACCGTGGTTTGATCCCTGGCAACATGTGTTGTGCTAGCCCCACCACCAGGGCAGGCTGAGCCCGCCATTAAAAAAAAAAATCATTGCATGAAGTTGACTCAAGGAGTTCATACTCCTTGGTCAAACTGATGAAAGGAACAGAGGTATATCATTGAAGAAATTGCAGTGAGCTTCCAGGAAGTGGGAAGAAAGATCAATTCAACCTGAAGCAGAGACAAAATGTACAAGTAGAAGAAATTTTGTGAAAACGTTATTACCAGCTACTTAGGTCTGTGTGCTCAGGTTGATTTGTTCATTGCTAAGTCAGGGAAGATCAGCTATTCTTGAAAAAGGAAAAAGATTTTATTTGAAGCTAGATCCGAGCAATTGGAGGGCCCTCACCTCTCACATAATTTCCTCTTGTTCATGTGTATCAAAGATCAAGGTGAAGGCATCTTGAGAGAGAGGCTACAGGAACACAAGACTTCTCCAGACTTGTTTCATTTCTCCTAGACCCTGTCATCTCCCTTCCTTCTCTGTAAAATTGAAACTGGCTTCCAACTCCTGGAGCCAGCTTGTGCATGTTCTGTCCATTTGTCTAGGCTGAGAAATGTGGGAATTTATTCCCAGGTCCAGGGAGATTTGAAAAAACCACTTGCCTCTCAATGAAAGAAACTG
>PVKN010033810.1:0-11958 GCA_004027915.1 Capromys pilorides
TCTTCTTCCCCTTCTTTCCCTTCCCTTTCTCTACCTCCTTTTCCTTTTCTTTCTTCTTTTTCTTCTTTGGTGTTCTTCAGACACCATCCTTTTATGTAGCCCAGTCCTGAGCTCAGTGATCCCTCTGTCCCGGCCTCCTCAGAGCTGAGATCACAGGCCTGTGCACACGCCCCGCTTGGCTCCTCAACTCAGTCTGTTGCCAGCACCTCCATCTGGAAGCATCCCCCAGGCCCAGGGCGTGTGGCACCGCCCCGTGCTTCCACAGCCCTTGTGCGGGGTGATGTCTAAAATCGCCTTGCTGTCGGCACACCCCAGCACCACTCCCAGAGCAGAGCTCCCAACAGCAGGAATGGACTTCAGCTCTGCTGTGCATGGTGCCCTTGTGCAGGTGGCACCGTGTGACCTGTGCAGGACTGGTGTCTCTTGCTGTCGTCTCTGCTTTGCACCCCAGGCCTTCCCTGGCCTGGGTGTGCTCACCTCCCTCACCAGCTTACCCTCAGTGGCCTTGGAATGGTGTTGTCCTTCTGGATCCAGACATTTGACTCCTCCCTCACTTTTTCCTTCTGCCATAGGTCTGGGCTGCCCCTCCGTGCTATATACACCTGTGACCCTCTGTCCCACCGTAGCATTCCTACAGGGCTCCAGATGTTGCCAACATCAGGTGGCATCACCTGAGACCCCACCCCAGCCAGATGGCCTCCCACACTGCATCACGTACAAAGCCAGCAATGCCACCTTGCTGGGAGTGGCAGCGCACATTCACATCCTGAGAGCTTCAGCTTCCAATTACTGATCCATCACATACATACATGGCATTCTAATTAAAGAAGTCACTCCATGGAACACACTTGTCTTAGTTACTCTTCTCTCATTTCTAGGAGAAACATCCAACACTCAAAATGAAGGAAGAAAAGGTTTATTTAGCTCACAGATACTGGAGGTTTCAGTCCATATTCAGCTGGCTCCAAGGCCGAGTGGCACATGGCAGAGGATAACCTTTCATGTTGGAAGCTAAGAGCAGGAGAGCAGGAAGAGAGCTAGCAGCAGCTCAAGCAGCTAATTTCTCTTCCTTCCTACACTGAAATGCAAATCACCTGCCCCAGGGGAGGTGCAGCACCCATTTCCACAATAATCAATCACAAATTCCAGAAGCCATGACTACATGACGCTTTGGGGGGACACCTATGCACAAACCATAACAACACCCAAGTTCCAAGGCAGATGAACATCTAGTTTAAGAACATGCACATTTGCCTATGATTTCATCTCACACGGTCTCTTAAAGGAGGAACTATCAAAAGCTAAGCAGTTGCTTATGAACATAAATTTCTTCAATGCTACCATCTCTTTCCCATTCACTCATGTTAGGTTCTCTGGTCAAAGTGTCATTACAGAGCTAGTTTCTCTGTATCAGTTCAAAAAAAGTCCCGAAGCTGGTGAAATTTGATGTAAATGATATAAGTTATTTGGGGGCCACCTCGTAGAAGTCATCAAGGCCTGGACAGGCTGACCAAGAATCACATGTATGATGTGCAGAGCAGGACCCAGAGGAGAGCTGGGTGTCCAGGGTGACACACCCTGGATGTGCGACAGAGGGGCACACAACAATGACAACAATTCGCCAATGCTCAGTTCACTGCTGCAGGTGGCGTCAGGGAGCTACACTGAAGCACTAGGTACACACGTACATAGTACCAAGTAGGGGCGGGAGGAGACACACTCGTAGTAGTATTTGCAAAGAAAGCCATGACCCCGCAAGCCACACGCATGGCCTCAGTTCTCTGGCCTCCTTTCGAAAGGAAACTATTCACAGCAAAAGCTGGCCTAGACATATGTCTCGCCTATTGTCTCTGGTCCTCTCTTGAACCCAGACCAATCTAACCCACCTCCCCTCCCACCTATCCAGTGTTCTTTCAAAATCACAAGGAATCTAATATTTGCTCATTTCAATAATCAGTTTGTGTCCCTTCAATGCCTGACTTTCAGCAACAGCCACAGGGGGGCAGAAGGTCAGGTCTTCCTTGAGCCTCGGGGCTCATCCTCCCCACTGCTTTCCTATCTGGCTTCCAGGGCTCCGTACACCTGGATTTCCTTCTGCCTCCTGGGCTGCCTGACTCCTGGCCTTTGGGAGTTCTGGGCTCCAGGGCCGGCTCAGTGCAGGGCCCTGCTTTCTGCAGCAGTGCTGCCTCCTGCTGGGAGCCAAAGGCTTTGCATCCTGTCCGCACACCATCCAATGCCCCACGTGAGCTCTGGCAGGGCCTCCTCCAGATCCAGCATGCTCTGCCCTCAGAGCATCTACTGTGCATATTAATAGGACGGCTCATTTTAGTACCTTATACAGACAAGTGTGCCCATCATCAATTCACCCACGGTGAGTACAGTGATGCCGCGGGCCACAAATACTTCTGCTCACAGGCAGTTTGGTTTGCAAATGAAGGCTTGGCATAATTTTACTTCCATTTGTAAACCTGGTACCAGGGGACAAACACAACCAAGTTCAAGGACCAGGGCGGTGATGCCTCTGTTCACCAAGGTTTTTGTTTACAATTTGGTTTGAGAACAGAACAGTTCATCAAAATTTTTGTTTTGTTTGCAAATTCTGAAGCAAGTGACAAACACGCTACCACAGCCATCTTTCCAAATGAACACAAAGCCTTTTTTTTCCAAAATCATAGAACAAATTACATTCACAAACTGAGGTGCTGCTGTACATGATTCCATAATTTTTGATAAATATATAGATGTATAAATATTATATATTTTATAAAATTTTTCTGATTTTTCAAAAATGCTGTTACATGTAGCCAAAAATATAAGCTGTTTTCCAATTATGTCTAATTTTATGAAGTTCAATAATGACTTTTTGTTTGCATTTTACTTTAAATATTTTTTTAAAAAGAATAAAAATATTGGGCTGGCAAGATGGCTCAGCAGTCTAAAGCACCTGCTTAGGAAAGCTTAGGCAACCTAAGAGACCGCAGTTCGATCCCCGGCACCATATGCTGCACCAGCCCCACCTCCAGGGCAGGCTGAGCCAGCCATAATATAAAAAAACAGAATAAAATATTAAAATTAAAAAACATTAGAAATGATACAGAATTTCACTAAACAAATTGCTGAAATTCAACAATGGTTGTTATATTGCATATTATTGTCTTCAAGTTAGTTGTTCAGATTACCAGATACATGTATGCAAATGGGTCCGTTGAAGGAAACAGTGAAGGCTTAAATTTTTAAAAATTTTTGTATAAATATTTTAGAACAGTTTCATTAACCCCTAGACCACCTCTCTGCCTCCTTATCTCTACCCCACCCCAATTCTAGACAAATGCGGATCTGCCTTGTCCACCGGTGAAGCTTTCTTTCCTGCCAGCTCAGGTGAATTGAATCATAGGTCACACAGAGATTTGCATCATTGCCTTAGCATCATTTTTTGAGATTCATATGTGTGGCAGCATGCAGCCACATCTCATGTCTTTTTGCTGCTGAATTCTATTGCATCCTACAGACTTACATGTTTATTTCTATATGTCAACTGTATTCATTTTGGTGCCATATAAACTGCTGCTATACACCCCTATAACATGGGTTTGTGTAGACATACATTCGTGTTTCTCTTGGGAAGTTTTCTAGTGGTAGACTATTGAGGCCACCTGCTAAAATTTATGTTTAATTTTATAAGAAACTGCCAGTCTGCGCCAAAGTGGCTGCGCCCCCTCTTTTTATGTTCTCACCAACAATAGGCATGAGAGTGTCAGCCCCTCTGCTCCCTTTGTAACACGTGCATTATTCATCTTTGATTACAGATTATTTTATAATCTCCCCTAGCCATAGCAGATACCATGCACAGAGCACTGTCCATGCCTGAAACTCACAGAGAACTCAATCTTATAATAGGCTTTTTCCTTCACATATCTGTGATAATACTTAACTCACAAATTAAACACAATAAGAGGTAAACACCACTAACAATAAAATAGAAGCTTTAGCAAGATTTATCACAGAAGCTATGTAAATCCTCTTTCTCCAAGTGTCATTATTCTGCATCTCTTTGCAATCTCAGCACCTGATTTTTTTTTATTATTATTATTATTCCTTCACTTAAGTCAAGAACTTCCAGCTACTCAAGTGAAACAGCTCGCAGCTCTGCTTTGCTAGGACTGAATTGCCAGTGTCGCTCCGGCTACACTTTGGAGCTACTGTTAAGTAAAATAAGGGCAACTTGCACCCCAGCTCTGGGATTGTGTGACAGTGTGTCTGATGACTGGCATGGCTGGCTCCTTGGTGACTGGATGAGTTGCAGTGTGTACAGCATCCATGCGTGGGACGGGAACAGTTCGTGTCCCAGAAGGAAGGCGGCTGGTTGGCGTGCCATTTTAGCTACTCAGAAGTACATGCAGTTCAGAACTTAGGAATTGCTTGTTTCTTAAACTTTCCATTTAATATTTTTGGATTGCTGTTAATGACAAGTAATAAAATGTCAAATAAAGGGAGACTATGAAGGGGTGGCCTTGATGTTGGCTACGGATTGGTCTCTCATTGTGCTTTTAACTTTGAAATATTTTTGTATTATTCTTAGGCAGTTACATCTTTCAGATAAAATTTCTATTTAAACTTTTTGTCTTCCTATGGAGATTTAAGAGCTTTTTAGTCTACAGGCGAGTACTTTATCAGATAATTAACTTGAAATTATAGCATTTTCCCTGAGCCAGTGGCTCCTGCCACTGTCCTTCTACCACACACATCCTACCTCGGTCTCCACACAGGTCCCCAAGCTGCCCGCAGGTATTCATGGGGCTTGATTCCTGGCTTTCCAACCTGTTTCCTCCAGGTCTTTATTTGGCGGCTCCATTGAACACTGCACCGCTCCACTGACCCTGCTCATCCTCTGGACGCTGTTTGCCCATGTGTGTTTGCTCTGGGGATTCACCTGTTTGCCTGGTTCATCTCTAACCCTAAACCGTATCTGACTCACTAAGAGTGTTACGTGTGCGGGATTCCTCTTCCCCACTTGCATGTACTTCTGGGATGCTGGTTTTGTTTGCTGTTCTCCCCCTCGTGCCTTGACTGGGCAACAACAATGCACGTCTGTTTACTGGATGATTGACAACCTGAGATAAGTTTTCCAATCTGACCTCCCGAAATCTAGACCTTATAGAGCACAAGCATCCTGTGAGAGATTAATTCCTGCAAGCATGTTCCAAGCTGAGAGGTTTTTCACATGGAGTCTACTCTTCACAATGCACAGGCTTGCTCCTAGACCCTCACCCAGGCTGCAGCACTCCTCACACGGCTCCTAGCCTTCCTGCCTGGTTATTGCCATCCTTCCACTCCTTGTAAGACAGCGTGGGAGACTCAGCTTACACAGAGTTCCCATGTCAACAGATCTCTTGTCAGGTGGGGGCATGCGATTCAGTGGTGGAGCATGTGCTTAGCATGCACCGGGCACTGGATCTGGTTCCTAGCACTACATGCATGCAAACATGTATAGGGTGTGTGTGTGTGTGTGTGTGTGTGTGTGTGTGTGTGTGTGTGTCATGTCTAGGCTAGTTTGAGTCTCTGAAAGTCCAGATAGAGACTCATTGCCTAGTTGCCAGCACCACAATGACACTGGAGCTCCAGGTCACACTCATGCTGAAACCTAGGAAATCTTCTCAAGCTCAGAGAAGAGAAAAGAGTAGCAGGAAGGGATTGAAATTGTATTCTTTATCTAGAATAGAAAGGTTGAAGAAGGGTAACTGGACAAATAGGCTGGCACACTGGCTTAGTCTGCACTTAATATTTCAGAACACCCCAAGCTTTCCCAAATACAGCAGCACTGGTCCAGGCAAGGAGATTCCCAGAGCAACAGCCTTGCCAGAAGAACAGGGACTCGTGGAAGGTGAGAGGAAAGACTCACCGAAATAGTGCAGTCAGGGCTCTCTAAGACCCTTGCCCACGTCACTACAGACAGGACAGTGGCCAAAGCTGTCAGAGTTAACTTTTCACTAAAGCCTGGCAGGCATCCACAGTGTTTATTTAAGAAAAGAAAGCACACATCTTAGTAGAAGCAGTGAGCTGGTGACATGAGACTTTGCCCTGGTCCTGCTCGCCACTACTCAGCTCCACAGTCTCCTAAGCATGGGAGTTAGAAGAGTTCAATCTCAGCCCCTCTGGGAGCTGAGGGAAAACAGGTGAAATTTTCTCAAAGTCCCATCACTTGAGAGTTGTCACTATCTGACATGAATATTTTAGCTCACTGAGAAGCTCTATGCCCAAAGCTTCTGCCTGAATCGGAGCTCACTCTGTGAGGACACCTAGCCATTTGTCAATAGTGACAAGCAGTAGTTAAATCAGTACCATAGCAACAAATGAGGAGTCGCTTACTGAGGTGTTAAGAGGCTAATGAAGGCCAGGAATATAGCTTGGTGGCACAGCCCCTGCCTAGCAAGTGCAAGGTCATGAGTTCAACTCCCAGTACAAAAAGAAAAAAAAAATGTGCATGAAAAATCATCAGAGGAAAACTTGGGGAATAACATGTCCAAGAACAGCTTTGAAATCTGACTCATAATGCCCATAAGGCCAGGACAGGCTTGAGCAGTCTCTTAGCCCTCATCGCTGGATGACATTGAAGGTCTGCACACCTCCACAAGGGGGAAAATATTTGCCATACAAAGATGCCATATCTAGAACATAAAAATGCCAGCAACTTAATATTGATATGGACTGCACACTGGAATAGACACTCTCTAAAAAAAGATATGCAATTGGCCGGTGATCACATGAAAAGATGCTCTATGTCACTTGCCATTAAAATAGGGAAATCAAAACCACCATTCCAGGCCACCTCATCCCCACTGGGATGGCTATCATTTTAAAAGGTAGACAATAAGTATCAAAAAGGATGTGGAGAAATTAGAATGCTTATACATTGCTGATAGGAATATAAACTGTTGTAGCCACTTTAGAAAATATTTTAGTAGTTCCTAAAAAAAGGTAGTGTTATAGTTTGCATCTAGTTGTTCCCCCAAAGCCTCATGCAGTCATTGGATTAATTCATGATCCAATGCTGGCATTATGGGTGTGAGTGCTACACTTTTCTTGGGGTGGGTAATCTTCATATAAATGTAAGGAAGGGAGAGAGGCTTGCTAATTGCCACAGCTGCTGCCACTCCCTTTGCTCTCTGCTCTTTGCCATTGCCATGAATGGCTACCTTCTGCCATGTGGCACTCTGCCCTGGAACTGGCTGAGTATGGACTGAAACCTCCACTAACTTGAGCTACATAAACCTTTCCTTCCTTAATTCTGGGGTTTGGTTATTTTGTCCAAGCAATAAGAGAACAAGAGAAGAGTAACTGAGACAGAATTTGATACCAAGAAGTGGGGTTGTTGCTGTGACTAAACCTAACCATGTGAATTACAAGCCTTTTGGAATGGCTTCTGGGAAGAGCTAGGAAGGAAGGGTTCAGAAATATCCCTACAGGAGAAAGGCTGCAACACCTTCGGATGTTCTGTATGGGAGATTGTGATCAGAGCCCAGAAGACCAGAATGCTGATAGAAATCCTGCCTCAAAGACCAGTCTGGGAGATTTCTTCAGGGAAGGACTACACTGGTTGTTGGACTTCAGACCATATACGTTACGGCTTGGCAGAAAGTTTGTCTGCATTTTGCTTGTGTCCAGAGACTTTGACTGAGATTGAGATTAAGTACAGTAGACTGGTTAATCTGGGAGAAGAAATTTCGAGACATTTGAATGTTGAGGCCATGTCATGGCTATTGTTGGTTTTTTTTAGTCAGATTTATGTTGAGAATCAAGAGCAAAGAACCCAGCAGGATGATTTAAAACATTGTGAATTTGGCCAGAAACAAAGCTCCAATAAAGCTGTGGACTGCAAAGACAGAGCTGAAAGGTTCTCCATTGCTGGGAAGGAACAAGAGAGTGGAAAGGATAGCCTGAGGGCATCACAGCAGGCAGCAGGTCTCCACCCTCTGCAACCTTAGAACTGCAAGGGTGGGGAACTGTGCACAGGAGAGAAAGCCATGGAGCCCATGTTCCAGAATGGTGGTGGTGGCCGCAAGGTTCCAGAGGGCAATGGCATAGAGAATTTGTTCCTCAGGATCAGGTTCAGAGTACTCAGCAATCCAGACACTGGACCCCTACAGACAAGAGGGAAGAAAGCAATAGCTCCAGCTGGCGCCAGACCTTGGCATCATTCATGTGGTATTGACTTAGGCAGAGGCAGAATGAAAAAGTACTGAGGTTAACTAGATTTCCACCTAGATTTAAGAAGGCTAGGCAGTACCCCTCAGAGCGCAGTACGTGAAGCAGAGTGAGACCCTTAATGTGCAGTGGAAACCCCAAAAGTTTGGAAAAGCCAGGAATGTGGATCATCTAAGGGAAACTGCAAGGAGCGAGCAAAGCCAGCCTAAGAGAGTAGCTGTGGGAGCCATCACCAAGAGTGCCATGGGGGCCAAGCCATGTGGAGCTCACAGTTTGCCACAGATTGCTGTGGTTGTTTCACATGGAGTTATAGGACTTAATGTTTGCTCTTCTGGATTTTGGACTCACTTTCATTCTAATGCTTTATATCCTGTTATTTACACCTTGTGAAATGGCAATGTTTTTCTTGTGCCATTGAATGCTGTAGTGTTTAATCTTTCATTTGTACAGGCACTCACAGCTAAGAATTTGCCTTAGGTCTTGGAGGAGACTTCAGACTTGGACTCTTCAGCAATGCCCATACTGTTAGGTCTTTGGTAACTCTCAGAGATAGATTAAAATGCCTTTTGTATAAAGGGATGTGTATGAGTCTTTGGGGGACCAAGGACAGAATGTTATGATTTGTGTCTAGTTGTCCCCCCACTTTGCCACCAAAGCCTCATGTAGTCAGTCATGGGGCAGCTTCTAGAATTTGTGATTAATTCATGACCCAATGCTGGGATATGGGTGTGAGGGCTACCCCTGCCCTGGGGTAAGCCATTACTACATTTGTAGTAATCCGCACTACAAATGTAAGGAGGGAAGAGAGGCTTGCTGGCTGCCACAGGTGCTACTCCTCCTTTTGCTCTTTCGCTGTTTTCTGCCTCCATGAACGACTGCCTTCTGCCATGTGGCACTCTGCCTTGGAGCCAGCGAGTGTGGACTGAAACCTCCACTAGCTTGAGCTAAATCAACCTTTCTTTCCTTAATTCTGAGTGTGAAATATTTTGTCCCAGCAATGAGAGAACAGTCACTCAGATAGTTATAGATGATTAGCATATGACTCAACATTTTAACTACTAGGTCTATACCCAAAAGAATCGAAAACATATGTTCTTGCACATAGCTGCATACAAATGTTCGTAGCAACATCATCGTAACAACCCCAATGGGAGAACAACCCAAATAACTGTCAACTCATAAAGAGATAAATAAAAAATACTGCATATTTTAAATCACAAGCTCTGTGGTGTGTAACTTATCTCTCCACAAAGCTGTTGTTAAAGACAGGGGAGGTATCAGGATCCTGGATCACGTCATTTCAGAACAGACAGTAGAAGAGCAAGAAGTTATTCCAAGATGTGTGCTTGTTATGTTAGGTGCACGCAATTGCATCTCCTGAAGAGTCAGGTGTAAGAGAATGGTTAAGAAGAAAAGGGAACTGTCCACCATTCCATTAAGCCTAAAAAGAGAAAGAAATGGATAAGGAAAAGGAGATAAAGCCCAGCAACCCGGAAGCCTTTTGCAAACCCGAGGCTGATGTGACCCTGGGCTAATGGCTTTCAAAGCAACAAAAGCAATCCCATGTGTGAGTTCCGTGGTTGCTGTGATGAGAAACGTCGCTTTGTCCAGGAAACCCATCAGTACTACACTGATGCAGTGTGCATATTTTAATGGACTGTCCCCAGTTCTCTCACTTTCCGTGGGCTCCTTTGTGCCTCCCAGTCACTTTTTGAGCAGCCGTACGCACTTCACTTGTCATGCTCACGGAACACATAAGGGTGCGTGGCTCTCACCAGCCTCTGTCCCAGTGTCACAGCTGCTCTCTGAGTGTAGCTTTCTGTGCTCAGTGAAGTCAGTGCACCTCCCTCAGGCCGGGACAATCAGTTGCCATCCTTCCCCAGGGCAGGAAAATTTAGGATCCTTGTGTACTTACACCGTTACTACTTGTTAGACTTATTTTAGGAATTATTCTGCAGAAGTGAGGCAAGATAGGTTTTTTGTTTGTTTGTTTTTGATTTAAGGTATTTGGTACAGTGTCTCACTACACAGCTTGGACTCAGTGATCCTCCTATTTTCAGCCTCCCAGCACTGGGATTACAGGTGTGCACCACCATGCCCAGTCTCAGTGGCTGGCTTAGGGCACCCGGGGACAGGGCCAGCACAATGCCAGGAATCAGACCCCAGTCCCTGCACTTGCATAAGCAGGTACTTAGTCTGCTGAGGTATCTCGCCAGCCCACCAACATAGTTATTAAATATTGTCTCTGCTGAATAAACTGCATATTCTCATAAATACTATTTTTCAAACCTTAAATGGTTTGATATGATAAGAACTAGTTTTTGCCTGTTCTTTTTTTTTTTGAAATGATGTTAATCTTGGTTTGGGATCCCATAGCTGGAATGGGAGTGATTGACAATGAATTATGGGAAAGAAATGTCTCTAGAGGCCTGCCTTAGCATTGCCAGCTGTTCAAAGAAGTTGCCATTATCTACCAAGACAATAGTACTTAGTCCCTTTTAGTTGCTATGACAACAGGAATGGGTTGGCACCCACAGCTCTGTGTGGGGGTTGTGTTGGCAGCACTTGGGACCGCTGTCCACATCGGAGAACCATGGCATTGTCTGTATGAAACACCATCCCCACCCCATGCCCTCGTGTTGCTCCCTGTGTCCCCTGGCGAATCTGCCACCACCCTGTGCTAGGTGTAGTGGCACTCTTCTGCCATCAGCCTAGAAGAATGAAGTGTCATCCAGAACTGGGACAGACCAGGTGTGGCAACCTTTGAAGTCTCTATGTGTCTTTTCCTAGCACAGGCTTTTTAAAAAAATTACTTGAAAAAAAAAAAAGCGTGGTTGCCAGGGGTTAAAGGGAAGGAAGGTGGAGCAAACAGGAGAATCAGGGACTTTAGAGGGCGCGGAGACCGCTCCGAAGGATAGGTGAGGGTGGGCAGCTGGAGGGCCTCCTGCAGAGCCATAGAGGGAAAGCCTGTGGGCCCAGTGACCTGGGGTGCTGGCCGCCATCCACATAGCTTCCCTGGCTGTAATTAACGTACCCACCACCTGAGTGGGGCCTGGTGACAGAAGAGGCCATGCAAGCGTGGGATCGGGGATTTAGGAAATCTCCACACATTCCTCTAAATTTTGGTGACAGCTGGGCGTTGTACAAATGCCTACAATCCCAGGACACAGAAGGCTGAGGCAGGAGGATCACTGCAGGCCCAAGGCCAGCCTGGGCTACATAGTGAGACCCTGTCTGAAATAACTAGATTTGGTTTGGTTTGGTGTGGTTTGGTTGTGCTGTGAACTGAAAACTGCTTCACAGAGTTATGCTTGTTAAAAATAAACATGGTTTCCAAAAAAAAGTAGGCAAGAGCTACTTTTTATTGTATCAAAAATGTTAAGATTTTTAAAAAAATACTATTAAAGGCGCATCAGATGTTTTTAATCCAGAAGAGATGGTGTTTAATAAAGTATCTTGTTCCTTTTTAAAATAAAATTATATAGGGAGCCAGGTACACATAGTGACTGGTTTAAGTTGAAAAAAACAGCTGGATCTTCTTTTTAAAAGGTGGGGATAGAGAAGCAAGATGGCTTCAGGTGTTCAGAGATCTGTTGTTAACTGGGAAGGGGGCCACTCTCTGGGAGGGGGTATGGCGTGCCAAGGGCAGCCCTGGCAAGCACAAGAGGCTAGGCTGGACACCCCTCCCTGGGGAGGGAGAGAGGGAGGGAGGGAGGAAGGGAGTGAGGGAGTGAGGGAGGGAGAGAGGGAGAGAGG
>PVKN010033811.1:0-11957 GCA_004027915.1 Capromys pilorides
GAGCAATATAAAATGGAAAGAAAGTTTTCTTTAAAATAAATTATAAATGATCCCACTACAGCAGGAAGGTTTTATTTCATCAAATATAAACTGTGTATCTTTATTTTAAAAGTAATTAGCATGCTCACTTTCAAAACACTATACTGAGCAAAGAGCAGCTTTCCTTTAAAAAAAAATGCAAACTTTCCTGAAAAGGGGCTTTTACTAACTGTTAATGGAGGTAGGGTTTTTGAAAATACAGTAATTATAGCCACAAAAATTCAAACCAAATCCTAGAGGAGATGTAAAGCATATTCAAGTGAAAACAGCAACAACATAGATTCTACAAAACATTTTTTCACAGAGAACAAATCTTTTCTTATGGGTACTTAGGTTTTCCAGTTAAATTAGCTATCCACCATAGGTCTGTTCTTCAAAATTTGTTACAATGTATCAATTAATCAAATCACAACATAAACATGGTGGGTGAAAACCCAAGGAACTCATTAAAAAAGATTTTCCTTTTCTTCTGGAAGAACAAGGCAAAGCTCTTTCCAAGAATCTATTCAGACCAGTGAAAAGAAAATAAAAGGAGCTTAAGAGGATACAATGCACCTTGAAATTTATTTTGAAGACCATGAACCAAAGTGAAGCATTTTAAGAAATAGAAGCAATGTGAATCCAAATTAAGTGGAGAAAATACTTCTAGCTACTTTTTAAAAGTTGTTGCAATCATTTTGATTAAATAAAATCATATCAATTTAATTTTCTATTTTCCAAAGTTCTCTCAAAAAAAGTGCACCCAAAACCTAGCAATTCCTTGCTCCATTAATCTCATCTCTCTTGTGCCATTTCTCAAAGGTTTTTCCAAGATTCAACTTCTTACTGAAAGGAAAGAAGGGACTTACTTGTACGGTGAATCTGTCACCTGAAAAAAGTATCCAAATTATAAAAATCTAAAATAATTTGTCAAATTTAGAATTTAAATAAAAACAAGTCTGCTTGCAAAGGCCATAAAGAACAAAAAAAAAAAAAAGAAAGACAGCATGCATTGAAAAACTAGAGATGAAGACAAATATACTCAGCTACACAGGCACTGGCAGACGCAATTTAATTATCTTTACTCACTGTAAGACATTGTCCACCCTACATTTTTTTCATTCACTAATCACTGAGGTACCAATATTCAAGAAAGGAAAACTTAATATTAAAAAAGTAAAACCTAAAACTGAAACTTTTCCCTCATCCCCTTCAGAAAACTATGGCAGGTTTTGTGTAAAATGTTAGTACACTCAGAGACTGTTACAATCTACATTGGCTTTTAAAGGAACAAATTGTGTTCCACTTACTGGTTCTGTGATAAAATGGTCACTATGTAAATAACATTGTCAGCAGACTGCAAATGAACAAATCTTGGCTATCAACTGGCACATCTTGCTGGTACCAAAAGAACTCCTGAAGTTTAAAACAATCTCTTTTAATTCAGAACAAATGCGCCATGCCAAAGTGCAACAAATATTGTGCGACACTCAATGAGACACTGACAGATAAGAACTGCATGGGAATTACTAAATCCACCTGCAAAGCAATTCTGTACAAATTGCATTGCATGCAAAGGTCGACTCTGTGTGGTTGGAAGTTGTTCCTCGATGTCAGTTTCTCAACGCAGCCACAGTTTAAGTCGCAGTGCATCAACTCCATTTAAATAGTATCTGAACAGCCTCTTATCTCGAACAAAACCAAGATTTTCATAAAGTTTCAAAGCAGACTTATTTGTTATTTCGGTTTCCAAAACAACCTTTAAGAAATGAAAGAAAATTGCATTAATATTTGAGAAAAACATATGAACCTGTTTAAAAACTGACAATGAAAACAGTACTAATAATATGATGGTCACAGTAATTATCTCCAGGGGCTTATCTTCTCTTCTGAAATTTTTGTGATGTCTGGAATTTTTAACAAGAATGTATGTTTGATACTAAAACAAAGAAGAAAACAAGATGACAAAAGAAAAACAAAAATAAAGGTTTAAAAGTAAACCAGTACTGGGGCCAGGGAGATAGCTTGGTCCAGGAATACTCAGGCTTTTAGGTATATCATAGTCATGTGAAGGGATTACTGAGCCCCACCATAGTTTCTGAGTAGAAGAGAGAGAGTACCTGGATTTCAAGTAGACAAACTGCATTCTTTCCATGACTGTACTTTGCAATTTTTCCCTCAAACAAAACCAAACGAACTTTCCATGAACAAAATCAAATTTCTCCCTAAGGTCAATATTGAAACCTAGCCACTGAATTTGATTCAGTTAGTAAACAATTTAGTTTGCACCCAGAACTGTGAAAGGAACCAAATATGTAAACCAAGGCACCACTACAAATCACAAGGTGATAGTATTGCAGCTGGCTGGGGGACTACAGCTACTGGTCTAGACACTACTGATACCAAAACCTAACAGAGGACTAATTTTTATGAGTCTTTTTAAATATAAGTATACTAGTGGACATGAAAATGAAGAACTGATACTCTTGAATACTGTGTCTTTTAAAACTTATTTCTACCTCTTTATGAAAACACTCAACCCCACCATCCCAACTCCTAAGGCTCTATTTGCCACTGAATCTTATCTACTTCACAGCACAGTAAGCCAGCTACTACTCTGAGGTGTTTAGACAGAGAAAAAAATGGCTAAGGCTCAAGTAAAGTATATGAGGCTTTCCCAGTTTTATTTTTAAAAAGTCTGACAAGAACTCAAACAAAGGCCAGCAAGATAGCTCAGTGGTCTAAAGCACCTGCTTACGCAAGCTTAGGCAGGCTCAAGGGAATGTGGTTCGATCCCTAGCACCACACGCTACGCCAGCCCCACCCTCAGGGTGGGCTGAGCCAGAACAACAACAAAAAAATTCAAACAGATATAAATAGAAAAAATACCTCAAATTATCATATCTTTGAGCCGGGCATGGTGGTGCACACCTGTAATCCCAGCACTTGGGAGGCTGAAGCAGGAGGACTGGTGTGAGTTCAAGACCAGCCTGGGCTAGGAAAGTAAGCTTAAGGCCAGCCTGAACTGCATAGTGAGACCGTCTCAAAAAGAAAAAAAAAATCATATCCTCACAATCTGCTCTTTCTCCACAATTCCCTACCTCAAAAAGCAAGATTTCCATCCCACCAAAATAATGCCTCAAACTAGAAACCTAAGAGTCATCTTGAACTCTGCTCTCTCTACTCACCTACCAACATTGAAGCAGTAACTATTAGTATCCATTCCCATATCATCTCTCAAACTGGTTCTCTTTTTTCTATCATTAATATTATATCCCAGTCCAAGATTCCAGTAATGCCTATTGTAATTACAAGAACATGCTAAATCAAGAACTCTCTCATTTTCTATGAATGATGCTTATTATTCCTTGCTAAAAATAAACCAAACCAAACCAAAAATTCTTTTGTTGTCAACATAAAAGTCCAAGATTTAAAAGTAACCCAATGAGACCAGAAGATTTACTAAGATACAGCCTCTGTTGTCCTCTCTGCTGGCAGTTTTTCTCTAAGTCTCTCTCTGTGTTTTCAGGTTCAGCACCAAACGTCTTGTGTGTGGAATCCACCTTGATCTTTCCTTCCTTAGCTTTTTCTGTCTATAGAGATGTTCTATACATCTCACTTATGGCCTTATCTTATTACTTCAGGTTAAGGTAGAATATTCCTTTCCCTTTATATTGTCCTACAACATGCTAAGCTTCTCCTCTGAAATACTGTACCAAATGATGAAAGTCAGCCCTCCTAGATGGTGAGAGAATACAATGGAGTATAACACATACCTCCTTCAACAGCTATATTCTCTATACCTACCATACTGTTTGGCATAGAAAGCTCTTAAATATTAACTCCTTGCATCCTCAGCACCTTTCATTATATCACATACACTACAAAAACATTATATGAAAGTGTTTCCATGCTTTTCAATAGCCAGAGTACACGAAGTATCATCTAAAGGCAACTGTCTGTGCAACTAACTCCTAAGAGCAAATTTTATGCTACACCTAAGCCTGTAAAAGGTATAAAATCAAGTAATTAATAAATTAGAATCAACTAGGCATGGTGATACACAGTTGTAATCTCAGCATCTGGAAGGCTGAGGCAGAAGAATCACAAGTTGGAGTCCACATCTGAGTAATTTAGCAACATGGTGAGATCCTCTCTCAAAATAAAATATTAAATAAGGGGCCAGACATATAGATCATTCACAAAATTCTCTATTCAATCTCCAGAACTGCTAAAAACCAAGCCAAGCCAAGCCAAACCAAAACAAAACACCAACAAACAAAAGTTCAGGATGAAGTAAAATTAAAAACTATAGTTGGGCCTAGTGGTACATGCCTGCAATCCTACCCCTTGGGAGACTGAGTCAGAAGATTTCTATTAAGTTTTAGGTCCGGTTGACCTACACAGTGAGTTCAAAGCCAGCCTGGACTACATAGTGAGATCCTGTCTCAAAAAACAAAACTAAACCAAAATGCTGCACAGCCAATAAGCTGGTTTAGGATAAGAAAATCCAATTTCTCTATGAACTTAAGAAATTCAAAATCTTCCAGATTCATGTCATATTATACTCTGGAACCCTTCAGTATAATACAAGATTTTAGTTTTAAACAATACTCTTGGGCAATTCCTGGAATTATGTTATTAGGTCAGTACCTAACAACTAAAATCTTACATCAAGGTAATTTAACGACACACGATAAGCTGAAACAGAGCAAAACTTGCAACTAATTTCATAGAAAAAAAAAGGAGACTGACATTTTAAAATGATGCGCTACATATGATGTCACTATTTTCACAGCAACTCTTTAAAATAGACATGGCCATCTCCATTTCACAGATGAAACAAACTTAAGGCAACGAGCAAAATCCAAACATGGACTCGAGCTTAGTAGTAACCAATCTTCTGTACTTCGATTGTTTTCCAAAGGGAAATAAAGTAGCAAATGAAAGAGCTAATCTATTTAGGGAAGGACAAAGGGGATCTGAGTCCACCATCATTAATATTTAGCAATCTAAAATAGTCACACAGCACATTTAAGGCTATCTACAGCCATGCAAACACACTACTCAACTATAGTTAAGAGTTAAATTCTAGTCCATAAGCATCCTAACAAATTAAAGTCTACTTAAACAAAAATTACATAAATGGTTATGTAAATGTAAATATTCCCTTGGCATACTCACATTTTCTAAATACAGAGATCACGTATTACTAAACACACACAAAAAAATGCCAGAGGAAAAAAAAGTCACTACTTTTTAATGCTTAATGAGTTAAATTCTTTTAGTGTAAGAATATCTGGGTTTATACTCAGGAGTTCACCTTAAATTGCTTTTATTCTCCATCATGGAACTATCATAGAGGAAGCCAAGGAACAATTAAGAATGTTTTGGTTCTAAAGAAAACTGACAAAGCTAAATTCTATTTAACAGACTCTAGAGTTAAGAGTGACACTCCACTGATTCTCTTTGCAATAAACCATTATTCAGGATAAACCAAACCACTACCATTTAGACAGCATGTTTAATACTCTAAGTTTGGAAGCCCTGGAAGAGCAGGCATGCCCATAGAAGCTAACCATTCACATAGTGTCTGGCATCTAGCTGCCTCCCTTCCATATAGTTGTTATATGCTGAATAAACAACTTTTTATTCTTTACAAAAGAACAGCAAACTGCACAGACTAATTGACAGCCTAGAAAAAATGATTTGCTTATAGTCAATCTAGCAGCCTATATGTCATAGTCAAAATGTGTTTCCAATGAAATTTAAAATGTTAAAAAATATAATTATTAAAAACACATAAACATAATAATAAGCACATATAATTAAAAAGCTAAAAAGTCATCTTTTACTTTATGGAGGAAAGAAGAATATATTTTAACCAAAAATAACTTAGATCTCTTTGGTTACCAATAATCTAGCTAATAATGACTGTATTCTTTTAATAGTACAAAATATGAAAAAAGTACAAAATATAGTAGACCATTACTTTTATGTCTAGAATACACCAAAATGTCTTGTCTATTACTTGCATATTGCTAGAAATAAGTAGCATTAAATTGAGTAAATTAGGCTGTTGGGAAAGCGAATTGTAAAAAATGCAACAGGTCACAGAACATGGCATTATACAGGAGAAACTGCTTAACATATGAGCTGGCACGTAGATAAATGTCTAATCCCAACACTCAGGAGACTGAGGCAGGACGAACGGAGTGTTCAACGTCCATCAGGGCTACCTACCAAGTTCAAGACTACATAGTGAGACCCTGTCACAAACACACACAATAGTAACAATAACAAAAGCAAGTATTAAAACATATCAAAACAAACTAAAACACCAAAATGCATAGGCCAGAAAAGTGGCAGATTTTATTTTTTATTTTTTATTTATTTATTTATTTTTTGTCTTTTTGAGAAAGGGTCTCGTCATGCAGTTCAGGCTGGCCTTCAGCTCACTTTTGTGGCCCAGGCTGGTCTTGAACTTGCACTGATCCTCCTGCCTCAGCCTCCCAAGTGCTGGGACTATAGGCGTGCACCACCATGCCCGGCTCAGATTTTATTTCTATTTTCTAAATAGTCTGTTATGTTTATTATGATGTCTCAAAGGAGAAATGTTTTTATTACAAATGGTCAAAAATTAAGAGCTACATCAGTAAGGGTGCTTCCCTGACATTCAAATAGTCACCCGTTCAGTTCTAGCACTACAATAACTAAATAAACAATGACAGTTTCACCTGAAAATATTTCAAAGTCATGTGTTACACCTTTAAATCTCATTAAGAAATTTTGATCCCATTTTATTATGACCTTAATTAGCTCTGAATATTAATGTAATGGTAAACATACCTTAAATTTTTAAAAAAGCTTGAAAATTTCTAATCTTCGTAGATAAAGATTTAAGGACATCTACAACTTAAAAAATGTAAAGCCCTGTTAATCATGCTAATCAGTCACCTGTCAACATTCTAATTTACCTCAAAAGAAAATACATAAAAATCAAATGACTACTACATCAGCTTATTATTTTAGGTATATGGGTGCACTTTACAAATTACAGTCTAGAAACATTCAAATCGTCTGCATTTCTTTATTCTTTCCCCTAAGAAAAAAATAACCTGAGACTCTTGTCTCAGCCACTACACAACCAGCAGCCATAACATGCAGAAGATGTAACAAAGTCAAATAAGATTAGCTTATGGACAAATGTGCTACTTATGTATGAAGCAATCATTTACCTGCTTTTTTTTTAAATAATTTTTTGGTCAATGTCCAATATCAAAAAATATTTTTTTTGTTTTGGTGTGATTTTTGAGACAGGGTCTCAAAAAATTATATAGTTCAGGCTGGCCTTGAATTCCAAACTGGCTTCAAACACATGGTCATCCTCCAGCCTTAGCCTCTTGACTGCTGGGCTTATGGGTGTGAACCACCACACATGGCAAGAAAGTTCATTGAATCTTTAGCTTATGCTGTTTGCTATGATTTGTGTCTATTTGTCCCCCAAAGCCTTATGCAGTCAATGGGTGGGTTTCTAGAGTTTGTGACTAATTCATGATCTAATACTAGAATTATGGGTATGAGTGCTACATCGGCCCTGGGGCAGATAGCCTGAAGGCAATATAAAGAAAGAAAAGAGGATTGCCTCTGCCACTACTGCCACTGCTCCTGCCTTTTTGTGCTTGCTGTTTTCTGCTGCAGTGAGATGCCGCTCCCTGCCTTGTGCCACTCAGCCTTGGAGCCAGCTGAGTACGGCATGAAATCTCCACTCACTGGAACTAAATAAACCTTTACTTCCTTCATTTTAATGTCAGGTATTTTGTCCCCGCAATGAGAGAAAAGTAACTGAGACACTTTTAACAAGTCTAATTCTGACATAAAAAGCTAGCAAAAATCACAGTAAGGCAAACTGAAGACATCTAACAGACCAGGACATTATGGGGGTGGGGAGGTGGGGGAGAGACAGACCTGCATTTCAACTCTCTGGCTATTAACTTCGCCTTAATTTATTAATGTCTAGTGGCTTTGATCCCCACATTACACACCACACCAGCCCCACCGCAGGGTACTCTGAGCCAGCCACAGAGACTGTGGTGGTGTCCACCTATAATCCCAGCACTGGGGAGGCTGAAAACAGGAGGATCACTGAGTCCAAGCCGTGTAGTGAGACCCTGTACCAGATACACTAAAATGAAAAAGTCTAGCGGCAGCCAAGACAATATAAACACAATACAAAGTCATAAATATGATAAATAGAAAGTGAAAACTGATAGGATATACATGTATCTCCATTAATAGGTCCACAGATCTGGGCACAAAAAACACCAGTATCTTTTAAGCATTTTTCAATTAACAGCACATATAAAATATAATTTTAAAATCCTTCTTAGGGATAAGGAGGTAATGTTGTATAGCACTTGCCCAGTGTGCACAAGGCCTTGAGTTCAATTCCTCGTATGTTCCCCCTTTACCCAAATGATTTTCTGATACTGTCAACATTTTCTGAACTTCTAAAAGATGGCCTAATTTAACACAAATTAAATCACATGATTAATGTTTTACAACTTGTTATTATATTCTTAGAGAATTACACTGTACTTTGAAAGTTTTCCTCAGAACAATGCATTCTAAACAAAAGAATATTTTTCTAACCAAACTGCATTTTAACAATTTGGTAGCCAGACATGGTGGCACACACCTGTAATGCCAGTGTTTGGGGAGGCTGAGGCAGGAAGATGGTCACAAGTTTGAGGCCAATCTGGGCTACATAGTGAGTTCAAGAACTGTCTGAACTATACAGAGAGACCAGGTCTCAAAAAAAAAGCCATTAACCCTACAGATTCCTTTTGCTTTTAAAATTTTATGTACTATGTATAAAAATAAGGCTATTACTGTGCTAAGAAAGCTTATAAAAATGCAAAACGACTACACACGTCAAATTTCAAAGTGCTTCTTTAAAGAGGTACTAAACAATATGTTAGAAACACAGTTAACCATTCAAATATTTCTTTTGTTTTTTCTATAAGGTTTTTTTTTTTCTATAGTTTTATTTCAGCTTTTATTGGGCTTTAATTTGTGCTGGTACAATATACATTAAACTTATGTTACAATACTATTTTGGTTCTTTCTTAAAATCTAGTTCTTAAAGAATACTATGGATTTTATTTGTTTTATATTATAGCCAGCTCAGCCTCCCTGGGGGTGGGTGCAGCATGTGGGGCCCAGGATCAAACTGTAGTTCCTAAGGTTGCCTAAGACTGCCTAAACAAGTGCTTTAGACTGCTGACATTCCAGTATTTCTGAACCCGACACTGCACTAACTACTAGGAATACAGCAACAAACAAGATAAGGCATCTCTGTCCTGTCTTGCGATTAAGGCTCAGGCATTGAAAGTGCAAAAAAAGTCAAGGAAAAAAAAGCAGGAGTAACCTGATTCTGTCCAGAAAAATCAAACAAAATTAGGTATTGTCGTTGGTATTGAACAGGGTCTTAAGACTGCTATTTTAATAAGCAGAGAACAATTAAGAAGCTATTGGAGCTAACAAATCCATCAGTGAGAAAAGTTTCACCCCAGTGGAGGGGCAGAAACCAAAAAAATTGGACGATACAGTAATAAAGAAGCAACAACATACTACTGAGATTTGTCACTCATACAACTGAAAAATAAAAGCTATATTCAGTCATATAACAAATAACTTATCTGAACAATGGGACACAGTAAGCCCCCCCATCAAGGAAAAAAAAAAAACAAACTTTCTCTAATCCAGACACACAGGTAACTCAAACTGCAAGAAAAAATCCACCCTAATAATCATACAACAGAAAAATGTAAATGGTACCTAAGACTTCTTGGCCCACAATGAAAATAACATTTCCATTCTTTTTATTTTTGAGCAAAGGTCTTGCTGTATCTATATATAGTTTAGGCTGGCTTTGAACTCAGAATGGAGCTGAGGATGGCCTCCAATGGGACCATCCTCCTGCCTCAGCCTCCCAAGTGTTGGAATAACAGGCATGTTTCATCACACATAGCAAAGAATGTTTCTAAAAAGTGTATCACTAATTTAGTATTTTCTCTCCTAAATATTAAAAAGGTATCATCAAAGTATTAAAATAGTATCATCAAAATCTACCTATATTTTCAAACTTTCAAAAACCAACAGTAGTTAAACATTTGATCAGTAAAGATAAAACAACACAGCTTGCCTCACAGGTAGTGACCAGGTAACTCATAAAAAGCTTAACCACAGGAACAAAATATTCCCTGCCCTTAATAGCCTTCTGTTCACTACAAACAACTCTACTCAGTAGCAGTGGAAGAGCAAACATGGTCTATGAACTCCAAGATTTTTTCCAAACTATTAAGAAACTTTTGCAAAGCCCAATTTCTCCTTTAGAAGAGCTAAACCAGTCCATACTGGCTTCATCACACATAGCGAACGTGGCTCAACACCAGAGTCTCTAATCCAGACACACAGGTAACTCAAACTGCAAGAAAAAATACACCCCAATAATCATACAACACAAAAATGTAAATAGTGCCTAAGATTTCTTGGCCCACAATAAAAATAACATTTCCATTCTTTTTATTTTTGAGCTTATCAAGTTCAATTAAGTTAAATTAGTTAATAGTCATGTAAATGACTTATGTGTCTGCATACTGTACTTTCACATACTAAAAGCTATAAGCAATGTAAGATCTTTCACTACGTATGAATTATCCAGAGTAAAATTACATACCTTTAAATCCTAGGATAACTTAAAAAATGCCAAAAAGAAATATTCTGCAATAAACTTCGGATTTTTCATATGGAAATGCAATGAGCTACTGTTAAATAAAAACCAGTATCAGGGCCAGCAACACAGCTCAGTAGACTAAGCACCTGCTTTGGCAAGTGCAGGGACCAAGGTTTGATTCCTGGTCCTGCTCCCAGGGCCCCGTGAGCTGGTAAATGAGTCTAGGTGTGATGCAGCATGCCTGCAATCCCACTGCCCGGGAGGCTGAAGACAGGCCAAGCTACGTAGTAAGACTCTGTACCAAATACATAAATGGAAAAAACAAACACAGTATCATGGCAGGATAACAATTTCATAATTACACTTTTATAAAAAATATGTGCATGATTTGTTTAAAAAATAGAAAGACACATATTAGCTACGGGAGGAAAGGCGGACAGAGTTGAAGAACATAAAGATGACTGAAGAAGCAGGGCATGGCGTCACACTCCTGTAATCCTAAACTTCTGTAATACTGAAACAGGAAGATCACAAATTTGAGCCTAGCTTCACTGACTTAATAAGGTGTGTGTGTGTGTACATGCATGCTGGGGATATAGTTAAGTGCAAAGTTCTTAGATTCTATCCCCAGTACCACAAAGCAAAACACACATGCACACATATGCATGCATACACACACACTCAGACACAATGACCACGGATACCTGTTGTACCACAAAACTCCGTGTCACCAAAACAAATTATTAAGGTCAATTTGTTGGAAAAAATTAGTTATTTTCATGTGTTTGGGAACTCTCTAAGATACATATGGTCTCCAATAACAAACATAATTGTCACTGGTATTCCTGTACACATAAAATTATGAATACAATGCAACTTTACTCTTTCTTGCTCACCATTTGCTCACTCCTTGTTCACGTCCGTACATTTCTCATCCTTTCTCTCCATACTGTTCAATAGTAAATGTCAACATTCCCAATCACCACCAGTATCTATTCAGCACCATATGTTGTTGGATATAGTTATACCTACCATCAGGCCTTGCAAGCTGAAAAGATGGTCTTATATTAACATTCAGAAAGCTTCACATTTAAAGGTCACTGATGGCCTTAATATTATTTAAAGCTCAAGATTTTTTTTTTTTCAACCATGAAATGTTCTCCATACAGGCTGACAGTATTACCAAGATTTAATGCTATTG
>PVKN010033812.1:0-11955 GCA_004027915.1 Capromys pilorides
TTTTCCTGAAGTGTGTATACATTTTTTCATGGACTGTGTATTTATAATGGTTATCTCTTCCTGTGTGGTTATTCCCTCAACAAGTATATAGTGACCTTCTTTTTCTCTTTTTCTCAGTCTTGACTTCAAATCCACCTTGTCTGCAGAAAGAATAGCTACCCACTTCTTCTTCCTGGGTTCTTGTGGGATGAGGTATTGTTTTCCAGCCTTTCATTTTCAATGTATTAGTTTCTTTAAAAAAAAATAATTTATTTATTTGATACAGGGTTTTGCTATGAAGTTGAAATTCATAGTGATCCACCCGTCTCGGCCTCCCCAGGGCTGAGATTACAGGTGTGCATGACCATGCCTGGTTTCAGGGCCAGCACCTGCCCGTACCCAGAGCTCTAGGACCCACAGGACATGTGGTACTGGGGATTGAACTCAGATCCTTCTGCTCACCAGGCAGGCACTAAGACTGTTGAATTGTCTCTCCAGTTCTATTAGTTTTTTTTTTTTTTTTTTCAAATGTGTTTCTTGTATGCAGCATATTTTTAGATCTTGTTCTTGATCCACCCTGACAATCTTTTTTTTTTTTTTTTTTGATTGGTGAATTGTGACGTTTCAAATCCATAGTGATATACGGTAGGTATTGACTTGTACTTGTCAATATATTATTTTACTGTTGCTGATTCCCTTTCTTTCTCTCCTATTTAGTTGCTTGACTTACCTGGTGGATTCATTCTACTGAGATTCTTGGAATTGTCTTTGAGTCTTTTCCAGAATATTCTTTGGAACTTTTAGAGTACTGGTTTGGTGGTCATGAATTTCAAGCGTTCTTTATCATGGAAGAATCTTATTTTTCCATCAAGTTTGAAAGGTAATTTGCAAGTTATATCAATCACTAATCCTGTCCTTCATTAAGGTCATCATTTGTTTAATTATGTATGATGATTTCTGATTTGTTTTTTCTTAGAGACCCATTCATACTTTCTGTTAGTTCTGCTGTTACAAGGTCAGAAAGTACAGCTTGTGTGGCTTTTAATTTCTTCCACCTGAGTGCTCCCTATTTGCCTTTAGTGTGCTGAAATTCTGGAACTGCATATTACCTCTGTGTTCTTGATTTATGTTTGTTTGTCTGTTTCCTGCATTGATGTTTGTAAATGGCTTGTGGTATATAACTTTATACTAGTCTGAGACCTCTTCAGGGAATGACCGCTTTTCAGGGGGAGCTGGCTTTTAGCCTTCACGTCTGTCCTAGAATCCTGCCTCTTTGGTTTGTTAGAATGAAAGGTTGTAGGCCACTTGGCCAAGTTCACAGTTGTTTAGTACTGAACCATAGCATTTTTAGTTTCCCCAGACAATCTAGATATTGGCATTTAAGAGGGATTAACTGATCAGAGAAATCATGTCATCTTGTCTAACATAATATAATGAGCAATATCAGCAGCATCAAACACTGATTGAAAAAAGACAAACTGTGATAACTTGTATAATTTGACTCTTTTAAACATGCACAAGAATTATAGTTATATAACAAAATCTAACACAAATCAGAAATATATACACAGTAAATGTCACTCGAAGAGCAACTTTAAGGGAAGAAAATTAAAAGAGAGAGGAGGAGAAAATAGTGATAGAAGGAAGAGACATTAGAACCAAGGCTGAAGGACAGAGGAGGATTCCCAAGCTTCAGCAAACTAGCAAAGGAGACAGGAGTAAAGCAAAGAATGAAAAAAGCAAAAAAGGGACAAAATGAAACAAAAAACTACAATGAGAGAAAAAAAAATGGACAAAAATTAAACAAAAACTACTACATTTACCCTCACAGAGAAACAAAGAGAATATTTAAAAATTAAAACAAAGACCACCATTTCGTGGACGCCGGGTGACTGAGTGTGTGTGGAGAAGTAGAGGAGCTGGGTCCGAGGGGAGTAGGAAGATCTCCTGGGCGCGTGCGGTTTTGAACCTCCGCATTTCTACGCCTGGATCTCGAGATGCATCGTGATTCCTGCCCATTGGACTGTAATGTTTATGTAGGGAATCTTGGCAACAAGACTGAACTGGAAGGGGCTTTCGGCTGTTATGGACCACTGCAGAATGTGTGGGTTGCTAGAAACCCTTTTGGCTTTGCTTTCGTTTAATTTGAGGATCCCGAGACGCAGCAGGTGCTGTCCGAGAGCTAGATGGAGGAACATTTTGTGGCTGCCCTGTCAGAGCGGAGCTATCCAATAGTGAAAAGAAAAATCGAAATCGTGGCCCTCCTCTTTCTTGGGGTCGTCGCTCTCGAGATGATTATCATAGGAGGAGTCCTCCACCTCGCCGCAAATCTCCATGAAGGAGGAATTTGTCTCACAGCCGGAGCAGGTCTCTTCACACAGATAGAAGAGAGAGATCACTGTCTAGGGAGAGAAATGACAAGCCGTCCTGATCCTTTTCTAGGTCTCACAACCAATGTAGGTCACATAAAAGAAAATAAAAGGTCAGATTGCAGGAGAAGTGGTGTACAGGAATTAACTTTACTGACAGGAGTATGTACAGAAAATGCAAGTTTTGTTTGAGACTTCATGCGTTAAGATGTTTTAGCTGTTCACCTTTGTGTTTTGGAGCAGTGACACAGCAATGTAATTCTCTCTGGTTTGAGATGGATCATATGAGGCAGGTAATACCAAAAATTGTTACTTTACAATGTTCCCTTAAGCAAAATTAAATTTGCTTTGAATTTTAGTCTTGCACAGACTGAAAACAAAGCTCTAAACTCTGCCTGGTTAAAGTGTGATGTTATGATGTTACAGAAACAAAATTGGCAAAAAACTGAACAGGACCTGCTTCATAGCATCAGATAATAGTGTACAGACATGCTACCAAGTACAGATAAAGGCCACACACAAAACTAAGTGAGCGCGGTTTTAAAAACGGAACTGGTCTTAATCCTAAGCAGAAGGTTCCTGGTTGGTACAGAATCAGGTAAATTTCAAGACAGTTTACCTATGCTAAGTCACTAATGTTCCTTCTGTGATGCTGCCTACGAGTACATAGCTGTTTGTATCTTTATTTGGAAACCTGAGATATCAAGGAACCAACGTCCTGCTGGTTTAAGGGTGCATTGTAGAGCTGAATTTTTGCTTTATTGTGCAAGTTTTTTTTCATGCTATCATTTGTAATATGTTTTGTGAGACTCTTTGGGACTAAAGTTTTGGTTACAGATTATTATTTAACTTGGAAGCCTGTTTTTTCTTGCAAACTCAAAATATAGCTTGATACCAAGTCCAGGTATAAGATTCCTGTTGGAAGCCATACTTACATTTTCTTGTAAAGTGCTTTTGAATTAATAAAACAGCCTAATTGTGTAATAGAAAAATTAAAACAAGGAAAAAAACAAAAGCAATGAAAATAAAAACAAACAACAACAAAAAGCCAAGCAAAGATAATACAAAAGAAAGAAAGCAAAGTGTTTCTCTGTGATTTCAAGCCTGTGGTTACCTGCTAGGGATTGTATTTTTGTAGCAGTGCCTGATTCAAGGCATGATTCTGTTCTTGCTATTAGACAAAGGAGGCGATCAGAGCCTAGGCCTGTGCTGGGTAATCCCAGCTAGCTGGAACTATGATTAGCACCTGTTGTTGGTTCTGGGACTTCCAGATTCACAGAAGTTCAGTCTAAATGTGATATCATGCAGTTGAGGCTTGAGTCTTTTAGCTTAAAATATTCTAGGTGTCTCTTATCAGACTGCTGATGACCTCCTGGCCATAGACATCTCCTGTGATTGTCCCTCACCCAGGCACTGTAGTAGTTTAATACTAGGATCTCCGAGAGGACCCTGATCTTTCAGTGATCTGAGTCTCAGGCTCATTTGAGCCCTCTTGTCTGACCAAGCTCACTTTCCAGGGGACGCAGCAGCTGCTTGGACTGGAGTCACTCACCAGCTACTGTATGGAACAGCATCCACTGCTCAATTCCACTGGTACTTCTCTTCCTGGAGGCCTCTAGAGTAGTCACTTTCCCTGCCTCTAGAATCAATCTTCCTTTCTCATGCCACCATCCAGGAGCTGGGGAAAATAAGTACAAGTTGCTCCTCCCACCCCTTTTTTCTGTCTTTTTGATTTCTCTGTAGGCTCCAATTTTTTTTCAGGTCTTTCCTGGTCCCAGGGATCTGCCTCTGTCCTTCTTTTGTTACCAAGTTGTAACACAAAGCATTTTCATAACGGCACACCAAGGCTACACACAAGACTATACGAAGAACTGTTTACCCTGTGAGGGACGGAAGGCATCGATGATAGCGCTCCAAGGCACAAAACCCCTGCCATAGCAACATATATTGTGCATGACAGGACACTGCCTACCTTCTTCACTATGTTCTTGACCCTCTTTTTTCACACATACAACAGTCACTTGTCCTCTGCTAAGTCTCTGCCACTCTACTAAAACCACTGTTTCCCTTCTTGACTTGATCCTCTCAAGCTTGATTTCTAAGATTCAATTCAGTAATCACCTCTTTGACAAGTCTTCTCTAACAAGTCTTCTTTTCCTCTTGCCCTCTAGATTGGATGCTTTCTTAGTCATGTCCTTACTACTGGAACAAATTACCCAACCGCCACAACTTAAAGAAGCAAAGGTTCATTTTATATCAGTTTGTAGAGGTTTCAGTTCATAGTCAGCTGGCTTCGTAGTAGAGGCAGAAAAGAAACAGTCCAATGCAGGGCAGGCAGGATAAAGCAGCCAGTCTGGCTTCCTCCTGTCTCTGTATTCCATTTAGGTTATAAGCCATCAGTTAGTGCTACCCACATAAACATGGGGTTTCTTTATTTAGTGAATGCATTCAGCCAATCAATGGAAGGATCCAGTTATCAAACACCCATGATCCAGTATCACATACCCATTTTTCCAGCGCCTTCCCAAAGCCCCACTTCTAACAGACGCCCTTCCTATGAGTTTCCAAACTACCCATATGCATACTCATTATGTGCTCAAATTGTATACCTGTCTGTCTACTCATAAACCATGGACAGGGCAGTGTACCATTTGCCACAGAAATTGTTAATGCTTAATGTAGCAGGAGTATGCAATGGGTGCTGTTTATTAAACGCATAAAACCAATTCCATTGCTTATTAAAAACCCCATGAATGGACACAGTTCTCTCTTGCATAGTGATGAAATAAATTCCAAATTAACTTCTTTGGTCCTCTTACTCTACTATATACAACGTTTTCCCAATGTTGTGTTCTGATGTGACCATCTTTTTTTGTATTGACATGTGACATGGCCCTGCTTTCTGACCTATGAGGCAGCGATTTATTTCTGTAATGTTTGACTACTATTGGCCATAAAGTGTAGCCTTTCTTGATTTTGTGCATAAAAATGTAATTCTTAGTTCTGTATGCCAACAAATAATAGTGGAATAAGTGACATCCATATAAGCTCCTCTCCATTCTAGCTCATCACTATTTATATTTTCCAGTGTCATTTGTAGCAAAGTAATGTGACATGGCGCTGCAGGACATTTCTTGCTGTTCCAACTTCAGCCTAGGCAGCCTTCATTCTAGGACCTCGGGGTACCAGCATCCGCGTGGTTGTTGCAGTCATCTGTCCACTAGAGGGCTCCGAGGCATCTTTTGTCTCCCACGCCTGGGCACCCATTGGTCGGTGTGTGTGCCACATGCGTGAAGAGGCGTTGCGACTGGCTGGCAGGCTGAGAGGCGCGCGGAGGGGCGTGGCCCACCGGTACTCTGCTGAGCAGAGTCCGCCCGCGGAGTGTGGTGAGAATCTGGGGGTCGTTGTAGGGCTGCCTGTTGACGCAGCTGGGACCCCTGGGCCGGGGCAGACCGTGAGGGAGCCCGGGGTCCCACTCTGCCCAGGTGCCGCGCTTCGGGCCGCCCCGCACGGCTTCCCTGCGCCCCAGGCCCCGGAGACAGCGAGAAGGAGCCGCAGAGCTGGGTCCCCGGAGCCGGAGGGTACAGGGCGGAGAAAGACCAGATCCGCTGCCCGCAGCTGCGCACTCCCCGTGGCCCCTCCGGATGGATTCCCTTTTGCCCAGATAGTGCCGGGTGTCTACAGCGCGGGGCCTTGAGGTGCCAGGTCGCACGCTCGACACCCTACCGGCCTGGGATGTCAGAACCCCACCCCAGGGTCGAAGTGCCCCTCGGCCCCACACTTAGTCTGGCTTCTCAGAGAAGTTGAAGAAATGGGTTTTCAGTCAGTTCTGATTTTATTTGCTGGCTATTTATTCGGAGGAAAAAATCCTGAAGAGACAACAATAAAAGGGCGTTTTACAAATTGGTTCAAGACTGAGTTTGTGACCACTAATTTAGATCTAACTCAGCCACTAACTTGGTATCGTGTTCTCCACCAAGTCACTTTTCCCTGGGACACACATTCTCATCCTGGGTCATCGGCTCAGATTCTTGGAGGCCTGTGGCTATGCAAGCTGGTGTGTGGTCATGCAAAGGGCCACCAAACAGTGTATCTAGATGTGGCACTGAAATTTTATGAGGGTGTCAGATTAGTAGAGAAAACATTTCTCTGGGATTTTATTCCCATTTCGTTGTAAATTATCAATAATTTTATATATTTATTGGTATAGAATGATGTGACTTGTGGCAAGCTACTACATGTATTGCTTAAATGCTTATGTCAGTGGTGAGGACATTTGATATCTTTTAGCAATTTTGGAATGTATCTTTCACTCTTATTAACTATATTCACTGAGCTGTGCAACCAATTCCAACAAAACTTACTCTTCTGAGGGAGACCTTATGTTGACTATATCTCCCATTTGCTGCACTTCAGAGTCCTTAGCTATCACAGCTGTGAGTGGTGTAGATCCCACCTGTCGTTGAGAACATGCACTTAACTTCGTTTGTTTGCCTTATTTCATTAGTAAAATGTTTTCCAGTTCCATCCATCTTATCACCTTTGACAGAAGGTGGAGTCGAACAGTGAACCCGGGGCTTCCCATTGAGCTAGTCTCCCAGTCCTTTTATAACTTTTTATTTTGGGACACTGTTTCTGTGTTGATCAGGATTGCTGCCACTTCTAATCCTCATATAACAATCTCTGAGAGTCCTAGGACTCAGGCCTTAGGGAGAACTGTCTCAAAATTTTCAAGAGTAAATAAATAGAAAGGGGTGAGTAAAAACTCCAGTGGGATTGCTGGATGCAAGTACATATTTTCAGGTTTTTGAGGAGTTCCGTTTTTCTTTCATAATGACTCTTCCAGATTTGCTTTCTCCAATTGTTAACAACACCTATCTTTGGACTTTGTGACAGCTAGCCTAACAGGTATGTGGTGATGTTTCCTATTTTTCCGATTTTTTAATTTTCCCTCATGATTAGTGATTTCAACCTCCTTTCTTGTTCCTCTTGGTCAATTTTATGCCTGAATTTGGAGGTGGAGAAGCCTATTTAGGTCGTTTGCCCATCTAATAATCAGATTACTTGGTTTCCTGGCTATTGACTTGCATGTGTTCCTGGAGTATTTTTAATATTAACAACTTAACAGAAACGTGGTTTGTAAATATTCTTTCCTATTCCATCAGTTGCCTATTCGTTTTGTTGTTTTGAAGCTTTTTCCTCCCATACAGGCTGGCCTTGAGCTCACTTTGTAGCCTAAGCTGGCCTTGAAATTACAACTATCCTCCTGCCTCAGCATCCTGAGTGCTAGGATTACAAGCCAGAGCCACCACTTCTGGTTTTTGAAGCTTTTTATTTTAAAAATAAAAAGTGTATTTTTACTTTTGTTGCTTGTGTTTTAGGTATCGTACCCAAAATTTCATTGCCAAGACCAATGCCAAGCAGCTTTACATACCTGTTACCTCAGGAATTTAACAGTTTCAAGACATATATTTAGGTCTTTAATCTATTTTGAGTTGATTTTTATAAGTGAGGTAAGGTAGCTCTCTAGTATTCCTTTTTTTTCCCCCACATATGTGATCAATTTTCCAAATACCTTTTGATATACATCTAAAATATCCCTCACTGTGTTTGGAAGGTGATTGGATCAGTGGATTCATCCATTGATGAGTTCTATAGCTGAAGGTGGTGCCAGTTTGAAAGTTTGTCCCTGGGGGTTGGAGGTATAGCTCTCTCCCAAGGTTCTCCCTTCATATTTGGCTTCTTGCCCCCATGGGTGGAGCAGCTTTTCCTCAGACAAATGCCTGTGTCATCTTATTTCTGTCTTAGAGCTAATTAACCATGAGTTGAATCCTCCCAAAAATTATGAGGCAAAATAAAGATTTTGTAGTTTGAGTTATGGGCATTTTGTTCCAGCCAGGAATTAGTGGTCAATGTACTCTCCATTGAAGACACTATCCTTTTCCCATTGTACATGTTTGGGGACCCTGACAAACATTCACTACATGTGTGGATTTACTTAAATTGCTTAACATTTGTCTTCTTTAGTGATACTTAGCATTTCAACCAGTAAACATTTCAACAGCAGTTTCTACTGTGAGGCCATCTAGTCTGATGTGCTGCTACTAAATTCTTCCTTTCTTTGATCTTTCTGTGTGAGGGCGAGTAAATGTTAATCCCTGGATTGTGCTTTCCTGCCGGGATGCTATGTTTATATAGTACAGGAAAGTAGCTACCACTGGACACTTGTAGAAGGCTCATGAACAATTCCTTCAGGGAAACAAAGTCATCTTTTCTTTTTAAGTCATTAAGGGTCATTTCTATTGTAGTTCCAGCAGTACCATTTATTCTGTAAGGGTCCATGCATCTTGCAATTCTTAAGATTCTACCCTTCAAAAGGAAAATTACCTTTCCCCACATGAACCCCTACTATCCTATCATAAAATGTCTTGAGCACTTCCTATGTACCTATCATTGATATTAAAGTTGTCCTCATCTACATACATGATATGGTTATCTTTAGTTTCTGAGCCATTTGGTGCTTTGTGTCTGTTAATTGCTATAAGGATCTTCATTCTTTTGCAGTATTTCTGTAGCTAATTTGACTTAAAATGGCTAACAGTTTCTAGGAAGCTGCTAAGAATGCTCTGGCACTGTGGTGGCCTCTGCTGGTAAGGCTTAATTGGTCCCTGATAGAAAGTCCACCCATGGAACTTTCCTCCACCTCTGAGACCATGTCCACCGCCTCCTCAAATTTTTCCTCCATCTCTACCTGTCCCAACCTCGAAGAGACAGCAGCCTAGGACTCCATGGCAATAGCTACCTCCTCTTTCTACAACTCCTTCTTCTTTGATTCTCACACCACCTCCAAGTCTTTCTCCTCTCACTCTTCCTTAATTCCTCCTCTTCTTTCTCCTCCTCCACTTCCTCCTCCTCTTTCTCCTCCAGCTCTTCAAGTCCATGCCAAAGTCTTGGTGGCTTCTTGATCCCTGCCAAGGGAAGACAGAGAGGGACAGACATTGACTTTTCCCACCTGGCCCAGGCCAAAAATCTACACAGGCTACCCTCACAGTAGTCAGACACACAACACACCAAGAAGCCAGCAGGGAACAGAAATTGAGAGTGTGAAAATGTTGGCAGTGAAGCAGCAAAGGATAGCTGGTGAAGCTGAGGATCTGGCTTTAAAACAGCAGCCTCTGTGGCCTCACAGCTGTATTTCACTTACCGCAGCTGTACATATTTGTCATGCTTCTGTGTATTATTTTGGGAGTATTGCATCCTTTTCAATTTCAGTAAAGAGTTTTGATATTATTGGCACTAGATTGTCTCTAAATTTCTTATACAATTCACCAGTGAATCCTTCAGGACCTAGACCTGTCTTTGTTGGTAAGATTTTAATTACAATTTCAATTTCATTGACTGATATCAGGTTATTTCGAATTTTAATATCTTCTTGACTCAGTTTTGGTAATTCATATATGTCTAAGAACCTGTCTATTTTTTCTGTGTTTTCCATTTTATTAGAGTACAGTTTCTCAAAGTAAGTATTGATCAGGATTTGGCAGGATCTGTTATGATTTCACCCTTTTCATTCCTAATTGCATAGATTTAAATCTTTCCTCTTTTTGGCTAATGGTTTATCAATTTTATTTAATATTTCAAAGAGTCAACTCTCATTCATTGTGTTGTTTTCTTAGTCTTGACTACATTAATTTGTGCTCTTATCTTTGTAATTTCCTGAGGTTTGTGTTATATTTTTTCTTCTTTGTCTACAAGTTTAAGATTGAACATTAAGTTATTTATTTGATCTCTTTCTTGCCATGTTCCATGCGCTCTCAAAGTTCTCAAGGTGAGGATGGTGAGAAGATGGATAAAAAATGACAACAGTCAGAATACAGAAAACTAAGGTCAGATGGAACCCTCTGTCCTGATGGGAAAAGAAGTAAGGAGGAAGAGGAAGAGGGTGGGAGGGAAAGATCTCCAACATAGCTGTAGTGTGTTTATTTATACATGAAGGAGGTTGATTGTCACATGACCCCCCCTACACACACACACACCTAGTAGTTTATCCACATGGCTTGCCTCAGACACCCAGTGTTTTTGAGACTAGAGAAACTTATTCATGTGACTTACCTCAGGTTCCCTGTCTTCTTGAGGCTGAAGAAGCTTATTTGTGTGACTTGCTTCAGGCACTGTGTTCTTAAGGCTGGCCTTGGTCCACATGTATGTTTGATCTCCAGCTTCAGCTGCTCCCTTTTTTCTATTTTGTAGTTTACAAGGGGTGGGTTGTCAATTGGAGTTGCAGGAGCTGTATTTGGAGGATTCTGTGGAAGACCTTCTTATTTTCAAGTCATTTTCATTCTAGATGAACTTGCTCAATTTAGGATAAAGATTCTCAGTCCAAAGATTTTAAGTTCCTACATATAGTAATTTAATCCTATGCAGTGCATTATTCTAAAACAGTGATAAGTTACTGGTGTAGTTGGAAATTGTTTCATATCCCTTATGATTATATTTTTCTGTTGCATGTTAAAGACCAAATTATGGTGAGACCTGTATTAATCAATTATTACTACTTATCAACATCTGTTAAGTTTCCTTGAGATTTACCTTAGAACCATGTATATAGCACCTCTAGTTCTTCAATGAGTACCAGCCATCTGGATGAGTCATAGTCATTGCTTTCTTTTCTTTTCTTTTTTACAATATGTATTTGGTAAGAGTCTCACTATATATCTCAGGCTCATAGTGATCCTGCTGTTTTCAGCCTTCCCAGCACAGAGATTAAAGGCATGTACCACTGTGCCTGGACTCAGTTGCCAGCTCACCATGCCGGGGACAGGGCCAGTGTGGTGTGTGGTACTGGGGAATCAAATCCAAGTCCCTGTACTTCCCTAAGCAGGCACTTAGTCTGCTGCCAAATTGCTTTCTATAAAAGCTTGGGAAACTCTTTTCTCCTAGTGACTCTCTTTAGGTATGCTATACACCATAGATCTTTATACCTTGTGGTCATACAATTTCTTTAATCAAGAGTTGCAGTCACTGAAAAGGATCACAAATATCCTGTATCCTCATTGACCTCTGAGGGCTAGGACCAAAATATTGGCTGTCCTCTTACCCCATATATCTCTCTAGTTTTTGGTATTCATACTTCGGTAATTGAATATCTAAAAGAGAAGGTTAATAACATAATATTTTGTAATGAGGCATTGAGCTTAATATTATTATTTTATATGAATATCAAGCACCTTGGAACATAAAATAGAACCATTATTTTCTAACAACTATGGATGTTCTATTAGTTGAATATCTGTAAAATGCTAACTGGCTACAGTTATATCATTTTACACAGAACATTTAAAATCAAAACTGTACATATTATTGTTAGTATGACAATCATGATAGCATTCTTGTGAAATGCTTCAATTTCCATTTTGACACAGTGTAGCTCTTTTAATCATCTCTCTCTAATACATAAAAAGTTTTTATCTAAATTGTTGACCTTTCATGGGACATCACTGATGAAATTTGTGACATTGTCTGGATTGCTTAATGTCTAGGCATCTCTAAGTATAACAGGGTCATATATAGAATATACATACTGACTGGTGACCTCATTTTGGCTTGA
>PVKN010033813.1:0-11967 GCA_004027915.1 Capromys pilorides
ATCACGTTTCCTACTCTTCCTCTTTGCTACCAAAAGAATTTCTCTTTCTGATAACTAGACTTCCTTAATAAATTCTCAATATTCTCTTTTATTTTCATTATATTACCAACTTCATGATGAATGTAATCATTATGTGCTGCAAATATGTACTAACAAATCTTTAAAAGTTTTTTAAAGGTAATAAAATAAAATAACAAATATAGAGCTATCAGAGAAAAAGGATAATGAGGTAAAAAGGACTAGAGATGTTTCCTAGTGTTATTCTATGCCTGTTTTTAATTTCACTTGCTATATGGTAGTTTTTTAGGAGATATAGAGACAGGCAAATCTTTAGCTGTACTGTCTTAAAGCATAAAGACTGGTGTCTGCTTTTACATCAGTTTACATAGCTCCTTCGGTGGCAGCACAGTTAACAACAGCAGTGCTGTGTGTGGCCCAGGGTAGAGAGAGGAGTACAAGAGACCAAGACTCCAAGGCTGGTCTTGCACAGTGCTTCTGTTTTGTTTTTGTTAAGTCTCCTTTCTCCCTTTCTCCTTCCCTCTCTCCCTTCTTTCCTTCCATCTTTCTTACTGTTTTTACCATTCTCTCTCTCTCTCTTCCTCTCCCTCTCCTCCTCCCTAACCCCCTCTTTGTCCCCCTGTGGAGATTGAACCCAGACCCTTTGCACTTATTGACATTCTCAGCCACCCTCCTCACCATTTTTTGAGACAAGTATCATTGTGTAGTTCAAACTAGCATTGAACTCACTATTGAGCTCAGGCTGGACTTCAACTCATAGTGATCCTCCTGCCCCAATACTAGGATTATAATCCCAACTGCTGGGATTATAAGAGTGCATAACCAAGGCTGGCACCAAACCTTTTCATTTTTCATTTTGAGACAGTATCTTGCCAAGTTGATAAGTGGCTTGGGCTGGGCTCAAACCTGCTATCTTTCTGACTTAGCCTCCCAAAGTGCTGGGACAACTGATGTGTTACAATGCCTGGCTTTGATCCCCTGAGAAAGATAAGCTCTGTATTGCCCTATCATCCCACTGAGCAAGGTGGTGCTAGTTTTTCCATGGCCTTTGGACTTCATTTCCTCTTCCACTCTGAGAGTGTCAGGAACTTCAAGGTCCAGACACACCATCAGGTCCATCTGCAGCTGGGCTCTGCTGTAGCAAATCTTGGGAAGGACTTTGAGTGGCTGTGCCATCTTCCACCATGTTCACCGGCTCAACGCTCTTCAGATTGTTAAGGGCCGAAAAGCAGAAAGAACAGAGTAGGCCTGAGAGCTCCAAGGATGGGGGCTGCACAGATGGCAAGGAGCAATGCAGGTGATGCTTACAGGGCTGTGCCATCCCCAGCACATGTCATTACTTTTGCAGAACAGCCCAGGGTTTGACCCCCTCCTAGTCACATAGTCCCCTCATTCTCATTATCTAAGGGGGTTGATTGTGAGGCAAAGTTAGCATTTGTCCTACTTTCTGCATGTTTGGTCTCTGGCATAATTGTCTTTGTTAATTTGACAAACAGCTGGGAGTATGTTTTCTGGCCGTGAATATGGACAAGAGTTTGTGTTTCCTTTAATAGGATACAAAACTTAGAGCTAAGAATTTCCCTCATGTGATAAAGTTCTGATAAATTACCTCCTGAGAGGTAATTTACTTTTCAAAGGTAAAGACCTGAGGATAGTATTTTCATTTTATCAAAATATTTGTCCCTAATTTCAGCTGTAACTCACTTGACACTTTATGTTCACCCATGGGAGATGGTAACAGTGCATGCTAGTCTTGGTCCACACTTTAACAATGGGAAACTGTTGGCAAATATCTTGGCAATTTTACTGTTGAATGTCATTTTACCCTAGGCACTCAAATATAGCTGCATACTGTAAAATATGTGTAAAATGTAACATAAAAACAATCTCTCAAATTCATTTCATTGGCATGGTGTATGAATTCCAATACATGTATAAAAAGCTAAGTGTGCAATGACAGCTAGTTTGGAGGGGATTTCTCATGTGTGGTATAATAGAATTCTTTGCTTTATCAAACAGCTATCCAACAAAGTTGATTTAGGTAGAATTCCCTTCCATTTTGTTTAACAGAGAGTTACGAAGACAAAAAATTCCTAAGTGCTTTGATGCACACTTAACTTCTTTAGGACATTTCTACTGAGTGAAGTAAGGCATTTCTATATTTGTCTTTCATTCAGTGGGCATTGTAAAGGCACCTTCCTGGGATTAATGCTGAATGTGCTATCAGGACATATCAGCACTTGTCTTTGGCTCTGTTGGGGGAGGCTGAGTTGCAAACTGGATTTACTGCTCAGCAGGATATGTGGTATGGTAAATGAGGTGCAGACTGTGGACCCCAGGAGGGGTGTCTGGAGCAGATTGGAAAGTGTGTGGGCCTGGTAAAGTTGTGGGTGGGGAGAGCACATATTATTGTTTGATTTATTACTAGCTGTTCTTTCTGAAGTAAGATGGAATCTCAGTGTTATTTTAATTTGCATTTCTTAGATGCCTAGAAATGCTGAATTTTTTTTTTTCATGTACTTATCGGCCATTTTACTTCTGAGAAGTGTCTATTTAGTTTGCTTGTCCATTTTGATTGAGTCTTTTATTTTGGGAGGACTTTAAAAAAAGATCTGCCCAAGATATAGCTGGCAAATTTTTTTCCCATTTTCTTGGTTGTTTCCTTTGCTGTGTAGAAACTTGTAAATTTGATGTGATCCCATTTATTGTTTCTTGGTGTTATTTCTTAGGCAATCAGGGTTCTGCTCAGAGTCTGTATCTCTGCTTCTATCTTCAAGGGTTTTACTTGTTTTAAGTTCCAGTAGATTAAGTATTCCTATTACAGTATCTATCTTAGTATCTGTCTGTGAACTTGATGCACTTTTATTTTATTTTTATGCGTGATCTTTCATATGTGTGTAAGCAGTTTCCTCAGCACCATTTGTTAAAGAGGCTATCTTTCCTCCAGCATATGCCTTTGGCCCCTTTATCACAGATTAGAAGACTTAATGTGTCTGGTGTCTTCTATTCTATTCCATTTATCTGAATCTGTCTTATGCCAATACCATGCTCTTTTTATCCCAAAAGAGTTGAAGTCATCCTAACTATAGTGATACATGCACACTCACATTATAACAACAAATTCATAATAAGTAAATCTTGGAAGCAGCATATATGTACCTCAGGAGATGAACGGTAAAGAAAATATAATATCAATATATAATGAACTACGATTCTGATATGAAGGATATATTTGAGTCTTTATAGCAAATCAATATATCATAAAGGCCATACTATCAGGTGAAATAGATACCCAGGCTTAAATACCACATAGCTTCTCTGATATGGAAAGCTCAAAGGGTAAATAACTTAAGGAGCAAAAGAAAAGATAGGAAATAAGGAGACATATCTTTGGCAAATGGGAAGAGAATCTTGAGATGAATGGAAGTGGTACAGAAAGAGAAGAACAAAATAATTAAGATGTGTATGTACACATTTCAATAGTCCACAATGAGTGTGATCATTATGCACCACAAGTAGTACTAATAAAAGACAAAAATGCAGTGGGTGATATTGAGCTGAGTTTTTCCCAGCTGGAAAGGGAAGGAGCATAGATAGAGAACAGTGTACAGACACTAAGAGATAACACGTCACACCACTGCTTAGAACCTTTGCAATGATCAATCAGGTGAATTTCAGACAGTGAAAGATAGTTGTACTCTCTTGGTTTATTCCTTTCACCAGCCATGTCTTCCCCATCACCTTGGCTGTTTTCTGTTTTTCCTCTCAAGCTTCTTCAGGGTTTCCAAAGGCACAGTGCTTGGTCCTCTCCACTCTCTGCTCTCACACCTTAGTGTTTTCATCCTGGCCTTCCAACATGTGAGGATGCAGCATCCTCCCCTTCCAGCAGTGGAATAGCAGGTGCCATCTTGGAAGCAGAGGGCAGCCCTCATGAGACCATGGTAACTGCTCAGATTTGGTCACGTATTTCCCATCCTCCAGCCTCCAGAACAGAAAATAAATTTCTAGTCTATAAATGACCCAGTCTCTGGTATTTTGTCTATAGGGTCCCACTACTTGATTGGACTTGTAATGATCTGCCTGGTTACAGCCTCCTAAGAGCTGGGATTATAAGTGTGCACCACCACACCCAGTCTCAATTGCCATCTCAGCGTGCACTGAGGCTGGGCTGGCAAGGCAGGCTGGGAACCGAACCCTGGGCCCTGTGCCTGCTTGCAGGCATTTTAATCTGCTGAGCTATTTGGCCAGCCCTTCTTGGTGTTATTTCTTATGCAATCAGGGTTCTGGTTAGAAAATCTGTATTTTTTCTTTTTTTATGTATGGTTGGCTCAGCCTGCCCTGGGGGCAGCATATGGTGCTGGGGATAGAACTGTGGTGCCTGTGGTTGCCTAAACTTGCCTAAGCAGGTGCTGTAGATTGCTGAGCTATCTCACCAACCTAGAAAGTCTGTATCTTATAGAACATTTTTAATCCATTTTAAAGGGTGCAATCAGTGGCTTTGGTGTAGTGCTATTCAGGCATCACCACAATCTCCAGAAGATTTTCATCAGCTCTGGAAGGGATCCCTTGATCCCAAACAGCCATTCCTCATTCCCTTTGTCCCCCTAATCTCTGCTCTATAGCAGTGTTCTGTTCTGGGCATTTCATATAACCAGGAACAGATACACTTAATCTCTTGGGTCTGGCTTTGGCTTGTGAACACACCTCAGAGCTGCATATCAAGCTCCTCTCCTCAATCTGTCTTCAGAGTATATCTGAATCTGAGCCTCTCTGTACACACACACACACACACACACACACACACACACACACACCTGCCCCACAAATGTGGTATGGCATGTTTTTGGGTCTCTCCATCTCATCCATGACCTGCTACTCCCATTACCTTACCTTCTGCTCTGCCTCTCTCCAGTGATTTCCTAAGCACAGTCAGGACACCCCTAGGACCAGAGTCAGATGCTTCTGCTCCTCTGCTCAAGTCTTGTGGAGGCTTCCAACTTCACTCAGTGTCAGAGACAGAGGAACACAAGGCCTCCAAAACCCTCTTGTAACTTCTCAGAGGTGACTAAAGTGCATCCAATCCAGACCATTTCTGTCTCTCTCTCAGGACTTCCTGCCATTCCTCCATGGCATTATGGCCCCATCTGGAGGACTTTGCACTAGTCCTTCCTTTTCCTTAGGCTTTTATCTGCTCACTTCCTTGCCTGTGAGTCACCTACTCAGTGTGTCTGCATCAGTCAGTGTCCCATTGCTTGGAGTCAGTACTGAGATCTACAACTTAAAGAAAGCAATGTGTAAGCGGGCTCATGTTTTAAGGAGATTCAGTCCATAGTTGGCTGGCACTGAGGGAGGAGCACTGTATTTGAAGGCCATGGCAGATCCAAGCTCCTCAGTTCATGCTGAGAATTAGGCAGGGACCAGACATAGAACCCAAGGCCTTACCTCCATAACCTTCTCAGACACACTCAAGGTAGGTTACAGAGAGAGTCAACTGAACATTCCACCCTAACTTCCACATGCCAACTCCTCTTCTAACAAGGATACCTACATTGTGTCTTCCCACCTGGCATCCCAATTTTCCTTGCTTTGCTCTTGCACATTCTTCCAGAAGGTATACCACCTTCTAACTTGTCCTGTAATTTACTTCTTCATTCATTTCTTATCTGAGTATCTCCAACCTGAGTGTGAATTCCACCAAGTGAAATCTTTGCCTATTTCATTGCTGATGTACTCCAAGTTGCCTAATAAATATTTGTTGACTTGAATAAATGAGTAAAAATTAAACTATCATGAATATTTCTAATTCTAACTACCATATATATTTTTATGTGCCAGGAACTCAGTGAAGAGCCATCCTTAGGATATTTATCTCATTTAGACTTCACCAATAACTCTATATCGTAGATGAATGTTCCTCACATTTCTAGATGAGATAACAAAACCTAGAGAGGCCAAATTGCCTGCCCAAGGCTTCATAGCTCATAAAAACTCAGAGCTTTCGGTCTTTGTGCTCTCAGTACTATCTACAAACTACTAGAGAAGCAGCTAGAGTGGATTCTTGAAATTTCTCCTGAGATATGAAGAGAGCGTTGGGAATTTTCAGCAGAGGTGTGACAGAATAAATATGCTTTATGCTGAGTGTAGAGGCAGAGTGAAGCCCCTCCCAAAGATGACCACATCCCAATCTCAGATCTGAAAATATTACACCCAAAAGGGAATTGCTGGTATGATTTGATAAGGAATTCAAAGAAGGAGAGGCTATCTTGAACTACCCAGGTAGGCCCAATGTAAAATGGAAATGAGGTGAGAGTCAGAGAGAGAAGACATAAAAGGAGAAGCGGAGGCTGGAGTGATGTGCTCTGACTACAGAGGGTCTAGGAATGTATATCAGTCAGCTGTTCATCATGATGAAATGAGATGCTCATGGTTTCTGAGATTTAAGTTCACGATCAGAGGCTCCATTGCTGTAGGTATTTGGTGAGTATAATGGTGGAGTGGGTAGTGGCGCAAAACTGCTCACCTCATGGTTGTGGGGAAGCTGAGAGTGAAGAAAGGATCCACAATGGAAGGGGCTGGGACCAGATGTGCTTTTCAAGGTCATGCCTCTAGGACCTCAATCCTTCTAACAACCCATTTAGCTACGAACTTGTTAATGGATTAATCCAGCCATGAAGCTAAAATCCAGTCACTTCTCTGAGCCCCAACCCCAACTCCACTGCACTGTGGATGGAACCCTGAATCCCTGAGTCCCTGGGGACACCTTGTATTTAAGCCACATTCAAATATCAGCAGCCACCAGAGGCGGGACATGTGAGCAAAGCTGGCTCTTCCCTGAGACCTCTAGAAAGAGTACGTCCCTGACACCTTGGTCTTCACCCAGTGAGGCTAACCTTGATCTTCTGACCTTCAGAGCCAGGAAATGATAAAGTGAGGTGTTTGAAGCCTCTGGATTTATAATAATGTGTTATAGCAGCAATAAGAAACTAATGCACAGAAGCCCCTTCTATTTTTGAAATTTATAGAGGGTTGATAAAAATCAGGCATATATCTCCCCATATATGGGGATATATAGCAAGGATTAAAGGTTTATTATTGTTAGCTGCAGACACACCTCTCCATTCATTCATCTCTTTCTGTGTGTCTGTAGCAGCTGTCTTATATAGGCTGTGGATACAAAGATCAGAAGGTTCCCTGTTTTCTCTGAAGGGCAGAATGGTTTGAGATGTTTGTGTTTTGATTAGTATCTATCCATGAATTTATTTTAGGTATTGCACTATTGTAGAATTTGTTGAATTAGGAGGTACCAAATTCACCACTCCCAGTTTATTTTTTTCTGGATGTACTGTGTTTTTATTTTTAATTTTAGACAGGATCTCACTAAATCACTAAGTTGCTTGGTATGGACTTGAACTTGCAATCCTCTTGCCTCAGTCTTTCAGAGTTCTTGTATTCCAGAGGGGCAGTTGACACATGACAGTGTGTTATGGTTTTTGTGTATTTGTCCCCCTCAAAGCCTCATGCAGCCATTGAGGTGCAGTTCTACAGTTTGTGATTCATTCATGATCCAAGGCTAGGATTATGAGTCTGAGTACTGCTGGGGTTATTGGAGTGAGTGCTACACCCAGCCTGGGCCAGATAGCCTGAATGTAACATATAGGAGACAGAGAGACAGACTTGTTCTCTGTTGCCACTATTTCTATTATTCCTCTCTTTTGCTCTTGCTGTTTTGCTGTCGTCTTCCACCATGAACTGCTGTCCTCTGCCATTTGCCATTCTGCCTTGGAGCCAGTTGAGTATGGATTGAAACCTCCAGTAACTGTGAGCTAAATAAACCTTTCTTTTCTTCATTTTGGGTGTTGGGAATTTGTTCCAGGAATGAGAGAAGAGTAACTAAGACAATGGCTGGCCCATTTTGTTGAAGGCCATTTATGCCCCATATGCTTCTAATTTCCAAGTGGCCCCTACATAGTACACAGGTGAGTATGTAAAGCCTGGTGCCTCACATGGCCTTTAACCTCTGGCTCTGTTCTTCTGTGGTTACTATTCACAGCCCAGAAGGTCAGGAGAGCCAGGAGACCACTCACCAACACCCAATGAGCTAGGCAGACCTGTGCTCCCAAGTCTTAGAGTACTGGCTTCAAAAGGTTGGGACAGACACAAAAGCCCACCAGGGAGCAACTTCTGGGGAGAAATCTCAGGCAAGTGTTACCTTATTGAAAAGTGTTAGAAGAGAAGGCTGTGCAGAAATTAAATACCAGTGGTCTCAAGTGCAATGATTCCTGCAGATTCCAAAGGATTGTGATAGATTGTCAGGGCCCAACTTCTAAAGCTGAAAGAGAAGAGGAGTGAAGAGAATGAAACAGAGTTTGAGGAGGTGGTGATGATGTGGCTATGATCCATACTTTAGCAGACCTTCCATGGCAGCAACAAGAGGACATACTGCTGAGAAGCAGTGGGACCAGGGGCAGCAGAAGGGTGTAAAGGGGAGAACATGACAGCGTTGTGAGAGATGGGGCTCCAGAAAGCAGGAGCAGGTGGGTCCAGCATGCCACTGTGAGTGGTGCAAGAGGCCCACAGCACTCATCTTTCTCTGATCTCACAGTGCCAGGCTCAGAGCACCCACAACTCTATTCCCAAGCAGCTGTTCCAGAAGGAAAGCTCTCCATCCACTTCCAATCTCTTTTATATTTTTATTATTTTTTCAACTTATTGACTTATTTATTTGGTACAGGGTCTCAACATGCAGCTCAGACTCCTAGCGATCCTCCACTCTCAGCCTCCCTAGTGCTGGGATTACAGGCATGTGCCACCACTCCTTGCTGAGGGCTGACACAGTGCTCCCAGGATTCTGAGACTGGCATGGGATGCAGTACTGATGATCAAACCCAGGTCCCTGTGCATGCCAGGCAGGTGCTTAGTTGAGCTATGTCCCCAACCCTCAACCACCTTAGATCTCATTGTACAAAGGGCCAGGAGCTGTGTTCCTCGAAGCTGGGGAGGGACTGGCTTCTCATGCAGTCTCACTCCTGTGCCACTCCTGTGACATGGCTGTTTCATCGGGAGAATAAACAGCACAGCTCCTCTCCAAGCTGCTGAGAGGCTGCATCTGTAAGAGTGGATGCAGTGCTCACAGGAGTGGAGCTGCAGGTCAGGAATAGGAGGGTACTGGGGAGGAGGGTGGTACAGGGGGGCTCAGCCTAACTGGAATCACTTGGACTGCCAGCTCCTCTTATCCCGAGATCCTCAGACATCTCCCCAGAGCATCATCCTGGGAAAGCTCAAATTTTAATGCAGAGTGGTTCAAGCAGACACGTAAAGACAGCGCTTTGGAAGGCTGTCAGCTTGGAAAAGCCAATAGTTCATCCGAGTGCTGAGTTAGCTCAGAGAAAGGAGCCCAGTGGAGCCAGCTTCTCCCTCAGGCATCCTTCAGAGCTGACAAAGAGTCACAGAGCTTTCTTCATTGCCTCCCAACCCAATCCCAGCTTGGGAGAAGGTTTAGTTTCACAAAAGCAAATTTAGAGGAAACAGAGCTGCATTAATGAAATAACAGTCCCTTTAGACTTGGATCATTTTGAAGATCTGATTTCAAGAGTGTTTTAGTGTAAACACATTTCTGAGGTTTCCTAAGCCAGCTAGCACAATTCTTTTGGGAGAAATGAAAAGTATCCAAATGAAATGGCAGTTAAATGCCATAGGGAAATTCTCATAGCAAATAAATTGTTGCCCAAGGAGAGATAGATAGATATCTTTTACTATCAGTTTTGGCCAGAGATTGAGCAAAGATAGTTCAAGATAATGAAAAACAAATATTAAATATTAATACTTTTAATTTAGAGAAGCGTGAAATTATTCACAGCAATTGCGCTCTCTTTCACTCTGTCTCTCTTTCTGCCTCCTTCTCTCCAGTACCCAAAGGCTTCACACTGATTTACAGCCCCAGTGTTCTTATTTTTTACTTAGAGATAGAGTCACTAAGTTACCCAGCATGGACTTGAACTTGGGCTTCTCCTGCCTCGGCATCCACAGTGCAGGGATTGTAGGCGTGCATGATGACACACCTCTCTTCCATTTTTTCACCAGTCCAGAGTGGTTTGTCTCTCTGACATGTCACTGTTCACATCCGAGAGCAGGAACAAATAGCCAGAACGTGTTGCAGGTTGAGCAGCACCCAGCTGCGGCTCTACATCTTTCTGGTTGTTCCTTCTACCTCTGCTCTAAGGAGGTGCAGCACAGCTGTGTCTCTGTTCAGCAGAGACAGTGCAGTGTTCACAGACTTCTGAGTTAGGATGGTCCACTTTTATCCAATTATATTTTCTTTAACCAATGTTTGCTGCACTCTTCTCTGTTCCATGGCAAGTAAACCCAGCCTCTTTCCTGGAGGTCTTTGGACTCTTGAACAAGACTCATCAGTAATGGACAATGACTGAGGAAGTGCTAGGGAAGCAGTGGGGAGCAGAGGGAGAGCCCAGAGAGGACCACACCAGAGCAGATGTGAGAAATACATTGTAAATGAGTGCACAGTGTTAACTCTGAGTGGGACACTGGCCTGTGCCTGTGGACCACGACTCAAAAGCCTGATGCTATTACCATGGTTTCCCAGCCCTGCCCTGCTCTCCCTCCTTCTAGTATAGGGAACCATTAGATGCTCCCAAAGAACAAGCTGGGCATCTGGTTGCTGCTCACAGGGATCTGCCTGAGGCAACAACTTGCAGGTGGATCCTGGTTACAATCCTGCCCACCTTTCTAGGATGCTCTGGGTGTGTTAACAGGCCCAATGTTATGGGGTTGGTCCTCAACTCACTCTTTCTGTGATAGGTGCCAGCCTTTCCAGGAAAGCTTTCAGAGTAAGGTCTCATTATTAAACGTTGAATTATGTCTCCCCAAAAGTCCTTACAAGAAGGGACTTTCTAAATTTGGAGATAGAGTTGGTGCAGATATCATTAGGCAATGTCACTAAGGCATGGGGTGAGCTGCTGATCTAATGGAACTGCAGTCATTACTGAAGGGGAAATTTGGACCCAGAGGCTCACAGAGGTTAGATGGTGTGACAAGACAGAGACCATCAGCTCTCTGCAAGATGGGCTTCCCTCTGCCCTCAGAAGGATACCTGAGTCTTGTAATCCCAGATCATGGAGACAGCACATGAAATTGTTGATGTTTCTTCCCTGTGGCAATCTGTGGCCCGCACAACCCTAGCAAAGGAGCAGATCCCCCAGATCCCAGCCTCAGGGCTTCAAGAGGAGGGAAGAAATGTCACTTCATTTTGTCACTGCCTTCCCCACTCTGCACTGCCAAGAGAGGACCACAACTCTTAGAGATGACAAGTTCAGGATGGCCTAACTTGGGACCTTGTGCCTCTTCAGAGTGAGGCTAGAGGAGATGAAGTGCTCAGATTAGCTGCCTTTCATTCTGTGGGATGTTGAGAGAAAGAAACAGCCCTCAGGGCACTTTAATAATGTGTACTTTAACCAGCTGTGAAAAGAATTCACAAGTTACTGATAGGTTATTTTTAAGGTAAGAAGGTATTTTTGTGAATTTTCTTTTCATAACCAAAATACTCAAATGAACCTCTGTTGGGGACCACAAATTCTCAAAGGCAGATTCTGCATACTTCCCTAAGGGATAAATGGAGACTTGAGATTATTGTATCATATTTTTGAGATTTGTATCATCTCTTTAGGGGTGGGCCATTCATTCCTAACCACTAAGACTAAAACTAAGACCACTAAGATTAAAAGACACTCCAGGGCAAGAGCATTCTTAGCTGAAGATCATCTCCACCTTCTTGAGTCATCTGATAATACCCTCTTCAAGTCCCCACCTTGGTCAATCAATCAATAAATAATCAATAAATGTCAAGATTTTGGCTGCTTCCTGTTCTTTTTTTCCTGGTGAACAACTGGTCATCCCAGATCTCCGCCGTACTGGCATTTTGTCTCTGGTTCTCTC